>JAYMGJ010000347.1:0-72399 GCA_037178675.1 Scleroderma bovista
CTGTCAAAAAAGGCTACAATGAGATACCAAACTGGATACATAGTTTTCTGGGGTACGCCAACCTCAAAGTCCACTATTATCATTGAGGTGACAACAGATGCCTTTGCGATATTCTTCCATCCATCACACTGACCAGTCGCAAAGCGACCAGTTGTGTGCAGCTTTGTTTTTGAAATAATGCGCGTGACCTCTTTATCTAATATGGGACCTGAAAGTTTGCGGCGATCCGGTATTTCGGCACCTGGGATCCACTTTGCAAAGAAATGGCGCAATTGCACATCACTGATTGCATTCCATGAGATTCCTGAAGATATGATTGCAAGACAAAGGTCGTGTTGGAACTCGTCTTTCAACTCCAGGGTCCACAAAGCATTGCTAACTTTTGCACGTTTCACAGGCCGTTCTGGGATGTCAGGTGGCAATGATAGTGGCCCGGGCATAATAGGGCTTGGTGCTGTAAATCCTAGGAGTGGCGAGAGCTGATGCGATGGGCCTGGCAAGGCAGTAGAAATGAGAAGTGGACTAGGCTGCAATCTCGGAGTAGGGAGTGCAAGTAGTGAGGATGATGGACCTGCCTGAGGGGCTGCGACTTCTTTATGTAGTATCCTGTCATCTTTTGCAAGCTGGCGAATTTCCGGTGCGACAAATTGGCATTTCTTTAAGTGTGCCCTCATCGATGAAACCTTTCCACAAATGGGTTTAAAGCCCTTGTCCATTTCATCTGTGAGACGAGACAAGCTTGCATTGATCACTAAGACATTGAAAATGTAGTAAGTTTGTGTCCGAGTGCAAGTAGTAACCTACAGTGGACTTACCAGCATCATGGATTTGTTCCTCTGGACGATATGAGGAAATTGTGCCAACTGCCAGAGCTACACTGTCAGCAGAGCAAAGTAGTTCCTTTTCGTATTGAAGACACTTTAGACACCAAGCTGCCAGGTGTGTCTTGTCCCCTTTGTAGTGAACTCCATTCTTACTCCAAAAATGATCCCACCAAATGCTCTTGGGAGGCATCAGGATTCAGCTATGAAGTCTCTCCTCGACGATGGTGGATGCGTAGCTGGACACCAGCAGAAAACCATTGTATTGAATTCAAAGTCTAGAGTCGCTTAGTACTCGGCAATAATTATATTATAATACAATTATGCAGACAAGTCCTGGCAAGGTCTGCCATGTAACCAGTCAATGACCGGTAAATAACCTGTCAACAAAGTTTGACTTCCTATTAACGGGCTACTATTGACCGTTGGTCAAATTGACCTTGCCAACACTGCTCCGCATTGTCTTAGGTGACCACATGTCAGCCTCGTTGGGGCCTCATGGGTTCGGCCCCTAAAAGGGGGATACTGTTATGATCATGTCCAACTCTGGATCATATCTGGTTACTCCAGTCACATCACAGCCCTACAGCTCAACTCTGGTCGTTCTCACTTACTCTGGTCATGGTCGCGCAGATATGCTTCCGCTAACTACGACCTTTGGTCTAGTCTGCTTCCAGTCCTTACCACACTTCCCCGTCTACCCTGCCTGTTCGTGAGTTCTCTGTGAACTCGATATATACTAGACCTTGTAGTATTTTCACCAGACCTGACCTAGTCCTAACTCCAGTCATCCCTTGTCCACTATTAGGTTGTTTACTTGTCACTGTATGTACTCGACCCTAGTTTCTACTTAGTATAAATACCCTCTAGTTTACCTTGTACAGTCTCAGTCTGAAATCAACTATAGTCACTACTCCTGTTACGACCATGTCCAACTCCGGATCATATCCGGTTACTCCGGTCACATCGCAGCTCTACAGCTCTACTCCGGTCGCTCTTCTCCTACTCCGGTCGCGCTCACGCAGATAACCTTCCGTTAAGCACGACCCTTGGTCTATGCTCCATTCGCTCATTACCACACTTCACCGTTTACCCTGCCTTGACGTGAGTTCTCCGTGAACTCAATATATCCTATACCTTGTAGCATTTTCACCGGACCTGATTTATTTTACACGGACCTGACTTTATTTTCACCGGACCTGACCTAGTCCTAACTCCGGTCATCCCTTGTCCGCTATTAGGTTGTTTACTTGTCACCGTATGTACTCGACCCTAGTTTCTACTTAGTATAAGTACCCTCTAGTTTATCCTGTACTCCTCAGTCTGAAATCAACTTAGTCACTACTCCAGTCTCTGTCTGTCTCCGTCTCCGTCTCTGTCTCTATCACCTTGACTGGAACCTACGCAAGGGATCAACGCACGTTGTCCTTGTCGTTGAATCCAAGTGGTCACCAACTCTGGCCGGACTATCCCTTGTCCAGCCCTCTGCCCTCCTCCTTCGTCCACCTTCGTCCGGGCTTGACTGGACCCCCTACCGGAGTAGACCTGGACTTGACACTCTCCATTTGAGCTCATCTTGGGTCTTTGTTACGACCATGTCCAACTCCAGGTCTTATCTGGTCACTCCGGTCGCATCGTAGCTCTCTAACCCAACTCTGGTCACTCGTCACTTGCTCCGGTCATGGACGCACAGATAACCTTCTGTTAAGTACGACCCTTGGTCTATACCTCATTCACTCTTACTACACTTCACCGTCTGCCCTGCCTTGACGTGAGTTCTCCGTGAACTCAATATATCCTAGACCTTGTAGTATTTTCACCGGACCTGACCTATTAGGTTGTTTACTTGTCATTGTATGTACTTGACCCTAGTTTCTACTTAGTATAAGTACCCTCTAGTTTACCTTGTACACTTCAGTCTGAAATCATCTAAGTCACTACTGTTCCTCTGTCTGTCTCCGTCTCCATCTCCGTCTGACTGGAACCTACACAAGGGATCAATGCTCGCCGTCCTTGTCATTGAATCCAAACGGTCGCAACTCCGGCCTGGGCTAACCTCTGCCCAAACCTCTGACCTCCCCTCTCGTCCACTTTCATCTGGACTTGACTGGACCCCCTACTGGAGTAGACCCAGACTTGACAGTATTTCAGACTCACACTTGTGTGGGTTCACTCATATGCAAACTAGTTTTCATTCCTCATGACCATGACTACTCGCTCTCGTGCTCGTACTGCTGCCGCACTCGCTGAAGAAGCAGGTGCAGTAGACGACCTTCACCTTTGTGCCGCCCAGCAAGCCCTGTCTAACCACAGGCAACCTCCAGCTTCTGTAAGCCAATTCTGGAGCTTTACAGCTCGAAACCCCACAGCATCTTTGACTCTGCGTCGAGATGCTGCATCTCAGAGCCTTCACGGTTCTGCAGACTTAGGTTGCCATGAATCTGTTTCTGGTGACAGGTTTCCCTACCATCGTGACTCCACTCCAGAGCGTCGCAAACCTGGTCGATTCCAATGGTTCGGCCCTGAGGATGGTCCTGGAGATGACAACAACAACAACAACAACAAATTTCTCGACGCCACGGAAGAGCTAGGACCGGACTACCTACTCTGGCACAGGACCTCCCTGCTCCTCCAGGTCTTTCTGGAGCTCTTCCAACTCTTGTTCAATCTCCTCTGGATCAACCTCCCCCTCACTCTCCTGCTCCAGTGTGACGAACTCGGATGTGAAAAACCAGCATTCCTCGAAGAACATCTCGAGGCAGGCGCTCAGGCGATCGTTGGACTGCGACACAGACCATGTGGAGTCTGCGATCCGGGCCATCTGTCCAGTCATCGCCTCCACCGCGGCAGTCAACCTGTCCATCCGCTCCAGGAAAGGTCCGGTGTTGAAACTGGACCTCGACCTGGATGGACCTGCCACCTCTGCGATCTCGTTGTTGTTGTTGATGACCTTCGCGGTCTTCTTCTTCTTCCTCTTCTCGCCACCTCATGGTGATGATGCCGCCTCCTTCTCCTTCGCCTTGCCTTTGTCCACTACTGGACTGGGACCCCCCACCTCTGGCCATTCGCACTTCTCCTTGAGGCTGGCGCACTTCATGCATGCCCGCTGTTTTGGCTTCTCTGGGTCGCGCTCGCACACCATGCGATGCTTTGCACAACGCATGCATCTACAAAAGGAGTCAGCAAACAAAAAGCAGAAATAGAATAAAATAAACCCTACTGGACTTGCCTCTGGTTCCTCCCTTGCTCTCTTCTTCAACGCCTCCTGCACCGTTGCCTTTTGTTTGGTGGCTACCTCCACCGCCCTCTGCTTGGCAGCTACCTCTGCCGCCCTCCTCTGCTCTGACTCCGCCCTCACTTGCGACTCCACCCTCTCCTGCTCTGCCTGCTCATGCGCCTTACGCTCTGCCTCCACCTTCGCTTTCTCCACCTCCTCTCATGCTCTCACCTCCACCTCCTCATGTGCTCGTCTCTCCACCTCTTCCCTACACTGCTTCTCCTCCCTCTTCACTTGCTTGCGGTGATGGCGCTCCTTTGCCTTGGCGTCGAGAACATCGGACTCGTCCTCACTACCGGACTGTAACTCCGGTGTTGAGACCTTCGTCCAATCCTTGGACTCGGTGGCAGCAGGGGCAGTGGGGCTGACGGACTTGGCAGTGGCAGACTTTTTTTCAGATGGCAGTAAATTGGGGGTAAAGGCAAAACCAGTCTGATCTTTATAGATCCAAAATTCGTACTCAGACATTCACTCCAGACTCCGCATTGTTTCTAGGTGACCACATGACAGCCTCATTGGGGCCTCATGGGTTCGGCCCCCAAAAGGGGGATACTGTTATGACCATGTCCAACTCTGGGTCTTATCCGGTCACTCCAGTCGCATCATAGCTCTCTAACCCAACTCCGGTCGCTCGTCACTTGCTCTGGTCACGGATGCACAGATAACCTTCCATTAAGTACGACCCTTGGTCTATACCTCATTCACTCTTACTACACTTCACCGTCTGCCCTGCCTTGATGTGAGCGCTCCGTGAACTTGATATATCCTAGACCTTGTAGTATTTTCACCAGACCTGACTTTATTTTCACCAGACCTGACTTTATTTTCACTGGACCTGACTTTATTTTCACTGGACCTGACCTATTAGGTTGTTTACTTGTCACCGTATGTACTCAACCCTAGTTTCTACTTAGTATAAGTACCCTCTAGTTTACCTTGTACACCTCAGTCTGAAATCATCTAAGTCACTACTCCTGTTCCTCTGTCTGTCTCTGTCTCCATCTCTGTCTGACCGGAACCTACGCAAGGGATCAACGCTCGCCGTCCTTGTCATTGAATCCAAACGGTCGCAACTCCGGCCCAGGCTAACCTCTGCCCAAACCTCTGACCTCCCCTCTCGTCCACTTTTGTCTGGACTTGATCGGACCCCCTACCGGAGTAGACCTGGACTTGACAGTCTTTGCCCTAGTGTCAAGACCAGTTCTCCTCGACGATCTTACTAGGAGGTCCAGAGGTGCAGGGGACTAATGAGGAGGTAAGTCCAGACACTAGTAGGTGCTAGTTAGTGCGGAGAGTCAAGTCCGGGTCAAACGAACAAAGTCTAGGCACTAGAGAAGCACAGGGAGTAAGTCTGGGTTTTTGTGGAGTAAGTCTAGACCACGGGAAAGTGGTCCGGAGTTGAGCGCAGCTTGTCCGGAGCAAAGGACATCCCAGAGGTGGGATAAGTCCTAAGAGGTCTAGCGTCAAGTCTGGGACAGAGGTGGCTTTTGCCCTCGTGCAAGTAGGAGACTTGCTAGGGTCGGACATAGGACCAAGGGGACGAGATAGGATGGAGGCTGGAGTTGGCCAGAGTTCAGGAGAACAAGATGGGATTAGGAGGGCATGGTGGGTAGTACAGAGTGGGGAGTATCTTAGTCGAGATTTGATCTAAGGATCTACTAGGCTGGAGTATGGTAGTTTATATAGTAATGAGAACTAGGGTGAGTACATACAGTGACAAGTAAACACCTTAGTTGGGACAAGGGATGGAGCAGAAACGGACAGGAAAATAAAGCAGGTACAGGAAAATAAACCGGAGCAGGAGCAGACATGGGGAACTAATGTTACAGGGACGACAGAGCAGATGCAGGGACAAGTAGGTAAAGGGAACTAGGTCGGAAGAGGACAAGTAAGGGTTGGAGGTGGACTTAACTAATGTTAAGTCCACAGCGATGTCCAGGACCGGAGAAAGTGGGACTGGAGGAAGTGCAAGAGCAGAGGGAGTGTACAAGCAGAGGGAGTGTACAAGCAGAGGGAGTGTACAAGCAGAGGGAGTGTACAAGCAGAGGGAGTGTACAAGCAGAGGGAGTGTACAAGCAGAGGGAGTGTACAGCTGGAGGAAGGGTGGAGTAGCTGGAGGAAGGTCCAGAGTTGGACATGGAAATGTCCAAGGCCATCAGTGGACCTATCAGGGGAAGTGGAGCGGAACAGGAGCAGACCTGAGCCGGAGTTGGATGTACCAGCTGGAGTTGGGCTAGGTCGCAGACCAGACAAGGGGAGTGGCTGGACTGAAACCAGAGTAGCGACTAATGGTAGGTACAGGTCTGACATGGAGGAGTTAGACCGCAGATCTGTCTGTAGGAAGACAGGGGTTTAGTCCTGAGGCGGAGATGGACATAGTGACCGGAGTTGAGCTGAAGTGCAGCTATGGGGCTGGAGATGGCCGGACTAGATCCGGAGTTGTGTCTATGCCTAAGGAGAGGTCAGGTGGGCCAGGGTTAGACCGGAGTTGTGACTGGGAAAAGTATGGATATGTTCAAGTCCGGGTCTGTCATAACAGGATATGACACCTAGCTTCTCAACTCCTATCTCCTCAGAGTCTCTGCATGTAGTAAGGTCCTTGGTGTTTTCACCTAGGGTTGTCTCAGGTGCCTCACATGCATCTTCAGATGGAGTGCCCACATGTCTGGCCTCGAGGACGACATTGTGTTGATGTGTCACGAACACGACTATTGGCGCAAGCACACTGAAGAGGCAGAGAAGGCTTCCACCTTCTAGCAGAGTGGGGGTGAGTGGGGGTGGGGTAAGTGATGGGACTTAGTGAAATTTTGTGCAAAGTCTATGTACTGTGACATGCTGTGTCAGTGCTGTGTCACCATGGAACTGGGACCCTGTGGCAATATATGCTGTAACTGCTGTCACAATCTGTACTATTATAGTAATTACTGTAAACCCTGTCCTGAAACAAGGGATTTGCTGATGTGAGGCACAGGTCTAGACCAGGTAGATAAGATATGGCTGTACACTAAGATAAGACAAGATGCTATGTAATAAGATAAAAAGTTGGTCCGTTACAAGGGAACTTGGTGAAATAGGTGAGAATAATACTTATCTACACACAGACCATGTACCTCAGGTATATATACCCTGGGGATTTCTCCCTGTAGAATAACAAACTCAGTGTACAACACTTAGCTTAATCAAACATCTCTGTTCTCTCTCACTACTCTCTAGATCTACACCAACAGGGTGATGCAGACAATGATGCAGGATACTCCTGGGGTACAGGAGCAATAGATGACGAAGGGGATAGGGGTCTGGACTCTTCCTAAAGCCTAGGAAATGTCAAAGCGGGGATTGTAGCAACAAAACTGGGGCAACAGCAATGGGGTAGCACAAGCGTACCTTGATAGCTAGTAGCTGGTTCTTGAAGTTGAGTTATTTGTGAAGTAGCAAGTAATGAGAGAACAGTTGAACTGTATTGAACTAGGTGTTAGACACTGAATTCGATTCTTACTTTACATGGGATATCCTACAGGGTATATATACCTGTGGTACATGGTCTGTGCGTAGATAAGTATTATTCTCGCCTATTTCACCATATTCCCATATTTAGTAGGTGCAGTTTCCATAAACATAGTTATCTGGAAACGTGCCTGTAATGTGCATCAGCATGTGTTATACACGTGCCTTGCATGTGATAGTTCTGGCTATCTTGTGGAGCTGGTCATGTGATCTACTGGTAATCCGGTTGACACTACTCCAGAATCACATGTAACTGTGATCTCTGGAAATCTCCAAGATTAGTTTAAGATATAATATTATCATACTTTCTCGTTGACACTCCTCCTTGCTAAGACTTGAACTCTAGAAGGTTCAGTCGTGAGTGATTGTCTTGGTATTTCTGCCATGTCAGATTCTTTGTCATCATATCAGCTTTCTACTGATCAGTAGGAACATAGTCAAGCATAAAGATTTGTTTCTCAACGCATTCATGAAGGAAATAATATTTGATATCAATGTGCTTTGACCATCCTTCCATTACTGGATTTTGTGCAATGTGTATAGCGCCTTTGTTATCTCCAAACATCATGAAGTGTTGGAGGGACAGATGACACTCTTGGAAGAGGGACTTGATCCATAGAATCTGTTGTGCACAGTCGCTGTCACACACCAAACAGGTTTGGTACAGTGAACATGGAAGATAACACCTATATCAAATGATCCTTATGTGAAGGATAAGCACGACGGACCCTCATCGTAGCCATCTATCGCACAAAAAGACTATCCTGATGCGAGAAATGAATGCCAATGCTGACAGTCATCTATTGCACAAGAACCACCAAGAAGCAGAAGAAACTGAAGGAATAACGTCAATTGTGGTATGAGAAAGGAATGAACACATCTGCAGTCCAACTCCCATACCAGAACAGTCAAAGAAGCAGAAGAATTGATGGAGAAACAAAGGAGAAAGAGAAGAAATGGTTTTTCGTGCCCAAATGTCATTTTTAGGCACCCAGTGCCGGCATTCCGATATTTTGAATAGCTCCATCATTTCTGAAGCTATCAGGCATGTGACTATACCATCAGAGAGCCTAGAACGTGGTCTATCTACCTGTCAAGTTCCGACGCAAATCCATTCATTTCCCATGGAGATATTCCCCCTGCAATCCAGACATTTGCTTCATCGCTCACTATGGAGTCTGTATTTTCTCTGGATCATTTCTCTGCTATTGCTGCAGATCTCCACTATTTCCTGCTCTTAGGACAGCCTCTCCCAGAGTTCCTGTGCACTGCCTGGCACATATCTTCCCAGCCTGCTCCCTCAGTCCCTCTCATTCTCGGTCAGCGCATTCTCCTTGTCAGTCCTGCGTCAAGGATGTACTTTGGTCATCTTAGGTCTATTGTCAAGCTTGAGAAGTCTTCTCTGATCATCTCTGTGTCCCCTGAGCCCTCAGTCTATGGTCCCTTCCTCCCAGATACTTGCCATGTCCATCTTCCTCTGTCATTTGTCTCGCTTCCCTGGATGTGTCAAATTCAATACTCTATTTGCTTCCCTACTTTCAGACGATGTCCCCCAGCACCATGACAGTTATGCCCCCACTTTATAGTGCTATTAGGAAGAAGAACCCTCTCTCATTCTTTCCCAGAAGAGAGCTCATCAAGGGAGCCCGTGGTTGCGCTTCAGCGGCACTAGAACACATGCACTATACCTTAGTGTATGCTGACCCCCCAAAAAGACCTCTGGACCCCTGGTACCCTTCTTGTGGCTGTTTTGTCTCAGATCAATCCCCCTGTTTATCTCAGATCTTCCCCATTGTTGTCCCATCAAATTCCTGATGGTACACAGCCCCCCATCAAACTTCTTAGGCTGTGCATCAATGACTCCTTCTACTGTGCAGTGACTCATCCCTTGCTTACTGATGCTCTCTTGTCATCAGTATTACTCTATCCCTTTTGCATTTTTGGTATATTACTCAGCTGATGACTCACTTCCTTACCAATCAATCTTGTCATGCAGCTTACTCATTCCTGCTTATCCCTTGCTTACTGATTGCTTACAAACCCCTTACAAAGCTCTTACCAATCCCTTACCAATCCTTGACAAATTCTGCTTACTCCCTTCTCTTTTTGTACTTTAATGCTGTGCCCCCCCATGTATTTAAACCCCTGGGCTCAGCCCAGTGAGAAGAGACCCAATTGCACGAAATTATCACTCTCTCAGACTCTCTCAGTCAGTATCCCCTCAGCTCTTTGAGTCTTGTAGGCTTCAGTGAAGGTCTAAAGGCTCTGATATCTCAAGTTTATTCAATCCATTCAAGTCCAAGTATTTCTCTAGGCTCAAGCGGAGTCTAGCCAGTCAATCCTTCATCTCTCATTGCTTCTGGACGTCAGGAGCCCCCTTGTCCCCTTGCTGCACCCATCTCTCGGTGTAGTATTGCTGTTTCAGTCTCAGTCAACCCAATCCCCGCTTTGACACTTCCTAGGCTTTAGGAAGAGTCCAGACCCCTATCCCCTTCATCTTCTATTACTCCTGTACCCCAGGAGTATCCTGCATCATCGTCTGCATCACCCTGTTGGTGTAGATCCCCTTCCCCCCTCCTCAGTACATCCTCTCTGGACACCGCGGAGGTAAACCACCACTTGCACATTTTCATAGTCCTTTGTTGGTGTTGTGTTTGGGTTGTTGTTTCAACCTAAATCCACACTTTGACTCACATTGCACATTGACATGTATTCAGCTTCTGTTGATGACAAAGCCACTGTTGGTTGTCGGCGAGATCACCAGCTAACCAAGTCATTGCCAAGAAAGATAGCATAACTGCTAGTTGAATGTCTTGTTTCACTATCGCCTGCCCAGTCAGAGTCAGAATAGCAATCCAGTGATGAAGCTCCTCCTGAAAAATGAAGTGCAAGATTTGGAGTTGAACCCAAATACTTCACTATGTGAAGTGCCTTCAAGAGGTGTTCTTTGGTAGGATTTGCCATGAACTGTGACATTTTTATTACAGCAAAGGCAATGTCCAGACGTGTGCCAAGCATGACAAATAGGAGTGATCCTATAACGGATTGATACCGTTGTCGTGTTGTTGGACTTGCATTGTAGTCCTTTGGTGCTGTAGATGGTTGATACCCAGCAGGTAGAGGTGTGCAGACATGTTTGATGTTCTCCATTTGAAAGTGTTTGAGTACTTTCAAGATGTAGGGATGTTGGTGTAGAACCATTGAGCGTTTAACGTGATTGCGAGTGATCTGGAATCCAAGGTATTCTTGTACTGGACCCATGTCATGGGCTTCCCATATGTTGAGGAATGTGGTTTTCTTCTTCTTGAGAAGTTTGGCAGAATTTGACATAAGAAGTTCATCATTGACATAGACGATGAACAGCATGATGCCTGATTTATCTTGGTAGATGTATACTCCAGGATCTGCTTTGGAATGTTTGAAGTTGAGCTTTAGGAGTGATTTGTGTAGCTCTTTGTTCCATGCTGGTGTGGCTTGTTTCAGGCCATAGAGAGCACGCAGTAGACGATAGACCTTGTTACTTGAACCTTGTACTTTGAAACCTTCGGGTTGCTCCATATAAATTTCTTCATCGAGTCGCCCATATAAGAAGGCAGTCTTGACATCAAGACTTTCAATTTCCCAGTCATTTCGACATGCATAAGCCAAGAGCAGTCATACTGTCTCAAAGTGTGTGACCAGTGAGAAGGTTTCGTCGTAGTCTTCACCATAGATTTGAGAAAAGCCTTTCGCAACCAAGCGGGCTTTAAATCTTCCATCTGATTTCTTTGCGAATACCCAGTGACATTTGACAGGTTTTCGATCTGGCGGACAATCCACCAATGTCCATACATTTCTATCTTTGATAGCCTTGATTTCTTCCTTGCATGCCTGTTCCCATTTCTTCTCTTCATCCAATGGATAATTTCGGATATCCTTGAAATGATCAGGAATACCCTTATTTCGACCATAGGTTCTGTTCAAGGAACAGTTGGAATTCCTCTTCCCAAGACCGTTCTAGTCCATTCTCGTTCTTTTGCAATTTCTCGTTCTATATCCACAGGATTTCTCTGACCATAGAACATTGTCTGGTCTCAGAGGTAGGTTGTGAATACGAGGGGGATTGCGACGGATTGGATTCGGTATGTTTGGAATGATGACCTCGGGAATAGGGGAATCTCAGGCTTCTTGATCAAAATAAAAGGACTCCTGTGGTCTGGGTCGTGGTGCCTCTGGAGGGTGTTCCCATGACTGAGTTTGTTCATTGAAGATGTATCCGAGTTCTTCTTCCAGATGTCTATAATCAGAACTAGTTTGACCTCCCTGAGGAACTTGTGGGTTGTTGTCAGCAACTTCCTCTACTGTAGGTTTAGGGGGGCATTGGGTTGGACTTTGTGGCTTTGTGGTGTCACTTTTAGAATCATCACCTCTTGCATGACTCTCATTTGGTTGATATGGGTCAATGGGTGGAAATTCCAGATCATCAGGTGGAGGTTGGTGATTGTTTTCATCGTTGTTACCTGTTGCTTCTTCTTTAGAAGGATGAATTGGTTCAGGTATATCAAGATTTTCTTCTTCAACTTTTCTTCAGGACAATTTGGGAATACATTTTCAACAAATGTGGCAGTTGTTTCCACATAGATAGATCTATTGTTCCACAGGAAGCAGTAACCTTTTGTTCCTGGTTCATAACCAAAGAATATCATTTCTTCGGCTTTTGGAGTAAGCTTGTCTTTTTGCTTGTCCTTTGGAATGTGGACATAAGCAAGACATCTGAATACTCGAAGGTAGGATATGTCAGGTTTCTTGTTGAACAGTAGTTCAACAGGTGTTTTCCAGCCGATGTGGTGCATTGATGTCCTGTTGTAAACATGAACTGCAGTGTCAAGAGCAAAGTTCCAAAGATTCTTTGGCAGACATGCTGCGTGACGCATGGTTTCTTCTTTCTCGAGTAAGGTCCAATTGAACCTTTCTGCACGACCATTTTGTTGTGGATGATCTGAAATGGAGAGTTGTTGTTCTACCCCTTTGGAGGTGAGGAAGGTTTTAAATATGGTTGCCATAAATTCTCCTCCTCAATCGGAACATACTCGTAGGAGTGAATGACCAGTTTGTTTCTCAGCCCAGGTTACCCAGGTAGAGAATGCAGTAGTGGTATCTAACTTCAACCACAAAAGACAAACGGTGCCATACCCAGAGTAGTCATCAATGATCGTGAGACAGTACTTGTGTCGATTATAAGGCAAGACAGGGAACTTGACCAGGTCGCAGTGCACCATTTCAAGTATCTTGTCTGCTCATTTATTGGAAGATGGAAAAGACCTTGAGAGCATCTTGCCAATCTGACAATGACAATCAGGACAGAGTGGTGCCATCGTCGGTATGTCCAATTTCTCAATACCATTGGTAGCGCGAGTAGCATGCTGCATAGTTTGAGGGTTAGGATGACCTAGATGACTATGCCATAGATCATAGTTGTTGAATTTATTTGTAACGGTTGCACATTGCACCGTTGAAATGGATTTTATGTCCAAATCCACGAGAAGTCCAAGAGCTCCAGTCTGATGTATCAGTTTCCCATAAAACCAATGGAGATTGTTTCTTGGAATTAACCTAGTCCCTTCCAAGAAGACTTCATTTCGTGAATCGAAGACACAAGTTATCTTCGCATCAGCGTAGAGCTTCATTTTGAGTTTTGTGGTTAGCCACTGAAGTGAGCAAATATGCTTATCTCCAGATGGAGAATAGTAGACGTGTTGAAGATAGAATTCTTTTTGTACATTGCCAACTTTAGCTTTGAAGGCAACTGTACCTATGCCTAAAAACTGAATTACTTCAGCACCAGCAGTACCCACATTTATAGGCTTTTGAAGTTCCTTGTATGTCAGGAAATCATCATGATATGGAGTGGAATGATCAGTTGCACCGGAATCCATCAACCATAGTCCTGTTAAATGTTTGTGTTTAGGGCAGTGAGATTCAGCTTTTTGTCCTAAGTGGGGAGATGTTGAGCAAAGACACCTTTTGTCACTCTCCTTAGAGGTGCACAAGGTATAACAGTCAAAGCTCTCACCGTTATATTGGTCACAAACAAAACCGTCATCATGATACTTTATGGTCCTGTCATTGGGAGTTCATGGTCTCATAGCTAGTCTACATGCATAATCCTCATCATCCCTCTTCTTTCTTGCCAGGTCATTACACACAGAACGTAATACTGACTCTGTAGCAAGTTGGGATGGAGTGAGCATGGACCAGCCTGTCTCAGGGATATTAGAGATGGACCCAGCATTGGAATCATCGTCAGAGTCTAACTCGACGATTTGTGTGTCTGCAGCGTTTTGACATTGCTTGCCTTTACCCTTGTAAGGCTGTTTTCCTTTTCCCTTCTTTTCTCCTGCTTTCCCTTTTCCATCACCCTGATTCTTCAGCAGGAATGTAGAAGGACCTGCAGCAGCGTTAGGAGTGAATGTTTTTTTATAGTCATCATGGTGATCCGTGGTACTATGATGTCCAGAACACTTCTTGCATCTCAGGTGAGAAGGTCCTGCCTGTGCATTTTGTTCCTTCTTGACGGTCAGCATTATAGATTTGCCAGACTTCCTGGACCATTCTTCCATTATTTTCGGAAAAACCGCATCGAAGGTGAGGTGTTGAATGCCCACAGCAATTTGAGCAGCAGTTGGGTTGACAAATAAGGTAGCCAGAAGTGTGGAAGCGAAGCCTTGCCACTCATTTGGTAAGGCACCAAGAAGAAGCATTGCTTGGGCAGAGTCGGGGAGAGTGAGGCCATTAGAGGCCAAGTAACCAATTGTGGACTGCATCTGGTGTACAGCCGGAGTGGGATCCTGATTCCCTGGAATTATCATCCACGTGAGACATTTGAACTCAACAAAGACACCGGCAGCGCCAGGAGTCCCATAAGAAGTGTTGAGTGCCTCCCAAACAGTGTGGGGTTCATTCTCATTCATCAGATTCTGTCTGATGAGTGCAGATGTGTAGTACGTGATTGTACCAAGGGCTTTATCCCGATTGGTTTCATCAGCAGCTTGTTGCTCGGTGGTTGCACCAGCTTGTCCAGCAATGACAGTGGCTACTTGATGATGCGCATAGTGCCAGATTCCCATGACTTGCAAGAGTGACTTCATGGCAGACTTCCATTCCAAATAATTGGACGCGCCAGTGAGAATGGGTGTGGTCTTCTTCATGTCACCAGTGTTTCCAGACATAATGATTCTAATATATTCAGAAATCAAAAAGATTTAGTAAAATCAGTTCTGGTACAGCAGTAACAGAAGCAGGTGGGAGAAAGACAAGTTCTTCTTCAGAAGATGAAGAAGATTCGGACTGTGTATCCTCTTCTGTTGAAGATGAGGAGTCCGAGGAGTCCGTAGGTATCGTAAATGTCGTATACGACCAATGCCTAGGTAAAATGTCAAAGAAAACATCCAAATCGTAATCAGGACAATACTGATAATTGGAGACAACCTTATTGCCATCCAAAGACCAATATTCAAATGTAAACATAGACCGTGGAAAATTTTCATAAGGGGTAAAAAGAACAACCAGAGCCTTATTGTACAAGACGTAAGTGGAGATGGACTTAAGAAGTCCTCTATCAGATTTCCGAAGTGGTCTTCCCTTCCCAGAGTAAGAGATAGGGTGCCAGTAAGGACTTGGGAAGCACCTAATCAAGGGCTCCTCCAGGAATCCCAGAATCTGATCATTCCGCATCATCGTCGAGAGCTTCATCACCTTCTCATCCAGCCTCGTGCAGGAGTGTGAGATTGTCACATTGATCCTGACTAGATGGCCAGTGGGGCTGGAGTCCATGGAATGAAAACACTCCATTTTGGTAGTCCACCATATTGAGACAGATGAGAGTGGTGTGAGCCACCCAGAGATCCTGACTTTCCTCAAAGAGGATACCAGGTCGCTCCATGCACGCGGGTATCAAGTACTGTGCTTGGCATGCTCTCTGCTTCCAGGTGTATCGGAAATTGACTTCGAGCCAATCGTGCCAGTCTCAAAGAGACAGGATAGCTCCGGAAAATCACTGCTCAGAGTAGAGAGGATGCTGCCAATGACTGGCTGGCTGGTAGATCTCTGGGCAGGGATCGATCCAGAAGGCTGGGATGGTTGTGAGAGCAGGATCTTCATAGTGGAGCGACTGATAGTCTATTCCCATGAAGTTAGCTCGGGCATGTGGCATTGAATAAGCGTGAAGCTTAGCAGAGGGGAGATAATAAGACCCATGGAAGGCCCAGTGGACCCGCAGGTTCTCTGGATATATGATGGCTAGCTCCTCGCCAACCATACCTCTGACTTGACCCTGTTCTGGCTCAGGATGCGGGTTCACAACTAGAGGAAAAGGGGTGTCATTGATTCGTCTCTGGTAAGCCGGGATGACTCCCTGTATCACCTGACTGCCAAACTCCTCGGAGGGGTGACTTTCTAGGTGCACTGCACAACCTACACTGGGCCTAAGCTTGATGTAGAATTCCTCTGATACTCCCTGCACATACTGAGTCCAAACTCCTCCAGTAGAGGGTGGACCGTTATCCTCCAGATCGGGTTGAATGTCAGTGGTGACCTCTCCCTCAGCGATCACATCTGTGCGTCATCGCCATCGCTCCTGAAGAGCTCTGTGGCGGTCAGCGGCATAGGTAGGAGGTGGAGTGGGACCTCGTCACAGTTGTACCACTCAATGATTACCAATCCTGACAATCCTCCTTCCTTGTTCCCTCCTTCCTCTTTCCTGCATCCATAGCTCACTTTTGCTCCTGGCCAGAGGCGTGGGAACATAAATCGGTGAGCTGTCTCAAGATGAGTTCTGCCTGGAGATCGGCCTGGGCCTGTTCTCATGCAAATTCCTCAAGTCAGAGTCTGATGTCTGTTTGAAGGTAATTGGCATCTGAAACGTTATCAATGAATATCTCTTCATCATATGGAAGAGATTCAATGATAACAGATTGCCAATGTCTGAACAGAATGCAGAATTGGTAGGGTAATGCCCACTGAGGATCAGGAACAGTGATGTGGCTGTCAATATAACCATAAAAATGGTCATGACTGATGAGAGAGAGCTGTTCCTCCCTACTAAGAGGCAAAGGCCTCCTAATATGTCCCATATTTCCACTAAGCAAATCACTGCCATGGTTAACCCTTGGTTGATACATGTGGTAATTCCGCATAGCTTCTCTCCAATAGAAATCCACTGTTTGATGGATACTAGGAGGTGCTGTGGTATTAATAGCAACGATCTCATTACCATCTTCATTAGGGTTTTCTGCATTAGGGAATAATCCCATGTAAGCAGTAATGGGAGGAGGAGCAGCAGGTGGCTGCGAGGTAACCAAGAGACGAACTGCATAGCACACAAAGAGTGCGGCAATGTAGTTGTATCTCCAGCGTTCAAACCAAAACACAAACGAAGAATATATCATAAGAGATATTATGGTAAAAACAAACGGTAACTCGTGAAGAACTTCAGCTACAAGCTGTCTAAGGTTCATAGCAGGAGGCAGTGATGAAGACAGAACTGCTGTATGCTTCCTGGTATGTCCTTAAACAGGGCTCATAACCTGTAGCAACAAAACTGGGGCAACAGCAACAGGGTAGCACAAGCATACCTTGATAGCTAGTAGCTGGTTCTTGAAGTTGAGTTGTTTGTGAAGTAGTGAGTAATGAGAGAATAGTTGAGTTGTTTGTGAAGTAGCGATTAATGAGAGAATAGTTGAACTGTATTGAACTAGGTGTTAGACACTGAGTTTGATTCTTACTTTACATGGGATATCCTACAGGGTATATATACCTGTGGTACATGGTCTGTGTGTAGATAAGTATTATTCTCGCCTATTTCACCATATTCCCATATTTAGTAGGTGCAGTTTCCATAAACATAGTTATCTGGAAACATGCCTGTAATGTGCATCAGCATGTGTTATACATGTGCCTTGCATGTGATAGTTCCAGCTATCTTGTGGAGCCGGTCATGTGATCTACTGGTAATCCGGTTGACACTACTCCAGAATCACATGTAACTGTGATCTCTGGAAATCTCCAAGATTAGTTTAAGATATAATATTATCATACTTTCTTGTCGACAGGGATTAAGGTGACTGGGACTGAAGTAGCAATACTACACCTAGAGATTGGTGCAGCAAAGGGGCAAGGGGGCTCCTGACGTCCAGAAGTGATGGGAGATGAAGGATTGACTGGCTAGACTCCACTTGAGCCTAGAGAAATACTTGGACTTGAATGGATTGAATAAAACTTGAATATCAGAGTCTTTAGACCTTCACTGAAGCCTACAAGACTCAAAGAGCTGAGGGGATACTGACTGAGAGAGTCTGAGAGAAGGATAATTTCATGCAATTGGGTCTCTCTCACTGGGCTGAGCCCAGGGGTTTAAATACATGGGGGGGTACAGCATTAAAGTACAAAAAGAGAAGGGAGTAAGCAGAATTTGTCAAGGATTGGTAAGGGATTGGTAAGAGCTTTGTAAGGGGTTTGTAAGCGATCAGTAAGCAAGGGATAAACAGGAATGAGTAAGCATAGGGAGCATGAATAAGCTGCTGAGTAAAGGAATGAGTAAGCTGCATGACAAGATTGATTGGTAAGGAAGTGAGTCATCAGCTGAGTAATATACCAAAAATGCAAAAGGGATAGAGTAATACTGATGACAAGAGAGCATCAGTAAGCAAGGGATGAGTCACTGCACAGTAGAAGGAGTCATTGATGCACAGCCTAAGAAGTTTGATGGGGGGCTGTGTACCATCAGGAATTTGATGGGACAACAATGGGGAAGATCTGAGATAAATAGGGGGATTGATCCGAGATAAAACAGCCACAAGAAGGGTACCAGGGGTCCAGAGGTCTTTTGGGGGGTCAGCATACACTAAGGTATAGTGCATGTGTTCTAGCGCCACTGAAGCGCAACCATGGGCTCCCTTGACAAGCTCTCTTCTGGGAAAGAACAAGAGAGGGTTCTTCTTCCTAATAGCACTATAAAGTGGGGGTGTAACTGTCATGGTGCTGGGGGATGTCATCTGAAAGTAGGGAAGCAAATAGAGTATTGAATTTGATGCATCCAGGGAAGCGAGACAAATGACAGAGGAAGATGGACATGGCAAGTATCTGGGAGGAAGGGACCATAGGCTGAGGGCTCAGGGGACACAGAGACGACCAGAGAAGACTTTTCAAGCTTGACAATAGACCTAAGATGACCAAAGTACATCCTTGATGCAGGACTGACAAGGAGAACGTGCTGACCGAGAACAAGAGAGACTGAGGGAGCAGGCTGGGAAGATATGTGCCAGGCAGTGCACAGGAACTCTGGGAGAGGCTGTCCTAAGAGCAGGACATAGTGGAGATCTGCAGCAATAGTGGAGAAATGATCCAGAGAAAATATGGACTCCATAGTGAGCAATGAAGCAAATGTCTGAAGTGTGGGGGGAATATCTCTGTGGGAAATGAATGGATTTGCATTGGAACTTGACAGGCAGATAGACCATGTTCTAGGCTCTCTGATGGTATAGTCACGTGCCTGATAGCTTCAGAAACGATGGAGCTATTCAAAATATTGGAATGCCAGCACTGGGCACCTAAAATGACATTTGGGCACTAAAAATCATTTCTTCTCTTTCTCCTTCATTTCTCCATCAATTCTTCAGCTTCTTTGATCGTTCTGGTATGGGAGTTGGACTGCAGATGTGTGCATTCCTTTCTCATACCATAATTGATGTTATTCCTTCAGTCCAATCTTCTGCTTCTTGGCAGTTCTCATGTGATAGATGACTGTCAGCATTGGCATTCATCTCTTGCATCAGGATAGTCTTCTTGTGTGATAAATGGCTATGATGAGGGTCCGTTGTGCTTATCCTTCGCATAAGGATCATTCGATATAGGTGTTATCTTCCATGTTCACTGTACCAAACCTGTTTGGTGCGTGACAGCATTCACACAGTTACCTAAAGGCTGGGCTTATATCAGCCATTGATATCGACTTCAGATTTCTCAGAGCCCTGCAGATAGTTCCTTCCTATCAATTTCAAAATGTATTTCTGTACAGTCCAATAATCCAACCTGTGTACTACCTCCCCATTCTACCTGAGTATGAGTCAATGACAAGGCTGGTATAGGCATCACTTCCTCAATCATCCTGAGCTCCAACAAGGAGCACAGTCTGCATGTGCCAATCTGAAGGAAAAATGGCCAAAGGTTAGGGTTAACTGTGGTGTCCAATTTGCAGGACAACCACTTTCTCCACTCCAAAAGATTGCCTACCATGTTCTCTCCATTACTGCAAACTCTGCATCCTGTGAGCAGCTCTTCAGTAGTTTTGGCATAATCTTAATGAAACTTAGGTCTTGTCTTGGCGTGCAAAATTTGCTCAATGTTGCAGAACTCTGCATGCACCTTTGCAACATGTACATGTACAAAACAGGACCCATGACACAAACACCTAAAATGAAAGTGGCAGCTTGCTACTACAACTGCCACAAACACCAACAACAATAATAGCTCTGTGTCAAGACCGGTTCTCCTCAACGATCTTACTAGGTGGTCCAGACACTAGTAGGTGCTAGTTAGTGCAGAGAGTCAAGTCCGGGTTAAACAAACGAAGTCCAGGCACTAGAGAAGCAGGGAGTAAGTCCGGGTTTTTGCGGAGTAAGTCCGGACCGCGGGAAAGTGGTCCGGAGTTGAGTGCAGCTTGTCCGGAGCGAAGGACATCCCAGAGGTGGGATAAGTCCTGAGAGGTCTAGCATCGAGTCTGGGACAGAGGTGGCTTTTGCCCTCGTGCAAGTAGGAGACTTGCTAGGATCGGACATAGGACCAAGGGGACGAGATAGGACGGAGGCCGGAGTTGGCCAGAGTTCAGGAGAACAAGATGGGATTAGGAGAGCATGGTGGGTAGTACAGAGTGGGGAGTATCTTAGTCGAGATTTGATCTAAGGATCTACTAGGCTGGAGTATGGTAGTTTATATAGTAATGAGAACTAGGGTGAGTATATACAGTGACAAGTAAACACCTTAGTTGGGACAAGGGATGGAGCAGAAACGGACAGGAAAATAAAGCAGGTACAGGAAAATAAACCGGAGCAGGAGCAGACATGGGGAACTAATGTTACAGGGACGACAGAGAAAAAGCAGGGACAGTGAAGTGCACGACCAGAGGAAGTGCACAACCAGAGGAAGTGCACAACCAGAGGAAGTGCACAACCAGAGGAAGTGCACAACCAGAGGAAGTGCACAACCAGAGGAAGGGCGGAGTAGTCGGAGGAAGGTCTGGAGTTGGACATGGAAATGTCCAAGGCCATTGGTGGACCTGACAGAGGGAGTGGAGTGGAACAGGAGCAGACCTGAGCCGGAGTTGGATGTACCAGCCAGAGTTGGGCTAGGTCGCAGACCAGACAAAGGGAGTGGCCGGACTGAAACCGGAGTAGCGACTAATGGTAGGTACAGGTCTGACATGGAGGAGTTAGACCACGGATCTGTCTAGAGGAAGACAGGGGTTAGTCCTGAGGTGGAGATGGACGTAGTGACCGGAGTTGAGCTGGAGTGCAGCTATGGGCCATGGACTAGATCCGGAGTTGCGTCTATGCCTAAGGAGAGGTCAGGCGGGCCAGGGTTAGACCGGAGTTGCGACTGGGAAAAGTATGGATATGACACTCTGCCAGGGTTGTTGCACCCACTGTGGTCAGTTCAGGATGTCCGCTCTGTCTTCAACAACACCCAATCCTGCTAGCACAACTGCACTCCCAACATCAACAGACTGTGACTCATTGGAGTCACTCACTGACCCTGATGACAAGAATTCTTTTGCCTCGATTGCACGTAGTACATTACAGGAACACTCACAGTGTGATGATGCAGCTGGTAATGTTCATGACTTCATGGCATCTCAAGTTGAAAAGATCAAACTCAAAGTATTTTTCAATTTCTCAAATACTACATGTGCAGATATTATTCGCAAGACGGCTGTAGTAAAGTCCCTGGACAAGGAATGAGTTAGTCGAGATGGACGCTGAAGGAGAGGCTGATGATGGTGACATTCATTTGTGATCCTATGCTATCTAGGTAGTTGATATTGCTTCACATGTATGCTAAACCACACATATCTATGCAAAACCAGCAGCCAATCACATGAATTTCTTACCCTGGGAATGCCATCGCCATGTTCATGGCTATGGCAGCGCTATCAATGGCTTTGTGGCTTTCCACTGGCACGCCACTGGCACTACAAACACTGCATCAGACACATGTGCACGGTCATTTCCACTGCCACATGCTGTTTTTCGAGATAAATCAACTTAAGATGCCATCTAACTTCGAAGTGTCTTAAAGGTTCGAGACGGGAGAAACCGACCTACATTGTAAACGAGGTGGCTGCCAGAGCAAGCTCGGCCATATTGAATTTGAAGCGGGGTTTGAAATTCTGAGCCTTGGGAGCGCTTCAAATCTGGCTTGCTCCCCTTTTCTGCTCTCTTTGCCGAATCCACAAATGACATCATTCCCTGGTCGCACCTCGCCATAGATTCTTTTTCTAACTTCACTCTCAACGAGTCATAACCGTCCCCCAGTTGCACGAGCAGACCTTACTTCGTTATGGACTCTTTACCGGTGGACACGTCTAACCCTGCCATAAGGGATTACCTCGCCCTTGTTCGGTACGTGCAATAATCGTGCCAGGTAGATTCCGGAATCCGTGGTTTGAGTTTGCCCAGTCTTCAGGTCCTCACACCACTGTCTCTCTTAATCAATATCGCAACTGTTCTTGTATGCGCGACCATCGCCAGACCTTCTATTGGTCAGTAGTCATTACACCTAAGCTTCTGTGTTACTTAATCTCGCACAGGCGACATAACAAAACTGTACCCAACCTCTATCTCCTTTCACCCCGGGGTGGTAGCCGTCTATGTAATGCTCATCTACATCGGCCAGGTTGGCTATTGCCTCCTACTTGTCTTGGCAAGGAAACCTGAGACGAAGGCAAGTACTGCATATTCGCATCTGCACAAATGAAACGGTGTGAGCGATGACGGCGTGTTTTCTTTTTCTTTTTGCAGAGGGCATTAGTCAAAGCGGTTGGCCTTTCTCTAGTACTCGCTAATTGGACCATGGCATTCTGGGCAATAGCTTGGGTAAATTTCTCTCCCGTGTATTCTTGCAATTCATGTTGGTTTCTCATCGTTACAAAAGGTATTGCAATTCTTTCTTGCTTCAACAATATTATTAGGAATTCTCGTACTCTTTCTGGCCTACTCCAACATTGCTCTCTTGGTCTACCATACTCCACTGATTTCGCGCCCACTCGATATGGCACTCATACATGCGCCTCTCCGTCTCTTCCTCATCCTCCCTCTTTCCTTGATCTTCCCCTACTCATTGTTGTAAGTATTTTGGCAGACCCCATAAGCAGGCCCACCTGATACCTCGCAGTATTACGTTAGGTCTGACATACTTGCCCGACCACCCCGAGCAATATGGCCGCCATGCATGGCCCGGTTTCGCTGTCATGCTTTCTGTGAACCTGCTTGGGCTAGTGGTCATAATTTTGCGCAGGGACATCACCTGGGCGATCGCGGCAACTTGGATATGCGTGAGCGAATGGAGCGTAAGGCCAAAACCTCCGCCCGTTTTCGTACGTGAATTTAAATGTTCCTTCTCGTATGGCGTCCTGATCTGTTCGAAACAGATCGTTGTGGTACTGTTCACCGTTCTTCACCCACTCATATTGGTGTCGACGATAGTGTACGACATATTTTTCAAGCATAGGCGACGTGGAGCAATCGCATTACCCGCTGACGACGATCATCATCAACCTGTGTCGCAGGGTAGGCGAGGTCCAACGGAAGTGGATACGGAGAGCTGGGGCTGATTTCCCCATTCCTACCTACGGATGCCCATTTGATGGGTTATTGATAGCACGATCTATTGAAGGACTATTCACGAGAACCATGTTACATGCTACAGACAAGGCTTGGATAGTTGTACATTTTACTCTGTCATCGTACATAAATTAGTTTCCATATGTTGTTCGTTCGACAGAATTGGACCTGGAACAATTGATTCCCTGCTAAATATTGCCGTGAGGGAGTGACCGCTATGAAGTTTATATTATGTAGTACCACTGTTCACTTATCTTCCCTTAACAAAGGATTCACAAAGAGATGCTCTCTTTCGCTCTTACCCACACCAGCAACCACATCACGCTTTTACATCCAAAACGGCCACACACACCTAGGTACTTTTGACGTTCCTTCACGAACAACTTCCCCCAACTATTATTTACGATAGTGGAACATCTAACCCTATAGACTTTTCGGCTCGACGAACTGATAATGTTTTACCTCCAGGTGCTTTATATCGGACACACCGATCGATGGCTGCTTCACTAAGCACTGTCAATAGTGCTTCCAACACATTATCCCGCCCCTCACTCTGTGCCCTTCTCATCGATATCTCGGGAACCCTGTTAATCGGGACCACACCGACCCCTGGGGCTGCGCAGGCACTCACGCGTCTGCGCGATGCCAACATTCCCTTTCGATTTTGCAGCAACACAAGCAAAGAGTCCACGACGGAGATATGTCGCAAGATGCGCGAGGCTTCTATGGATGTTTCACCAGAAGAAGTGTGGACGAGCGTGGGGGCGGTGAACGGACTTCTGAAGGAGAAAGGTATTCGAAGGTGAGTTACCCTGGTCTAATCCTGGTTGCTGCATTTTTAGTATATTGGTTGGTTCTTGCCGTTAGTGGCCAAGGATCCTAACCTTTCTTGCCTCCATGATGGAAGAGCAAAACATGATAATCACTGCATCATTTTAGGCCTTATATGCTCCTCTCTTCATCTGCACGAGAGGAATGTGTGGATATTGGCGCTCGCTCACCACGGCCCCGCACGAGTAATCACGCAGATGCAGAACCCTACGATGCTGTCGTTGTGGGTCTCGCCCCCTCGCTACTCGACTACGAGCACCTTAATACTGCTTTCCGTATCCTCGTTGGCGAGAATAACAGAGCTAAAGAGGCAGAACCGGCTTCGGTTCCCAAGCCTCTTCTCATTGCCCTACATAAGGCACGGTACATCCAAGCGCCTGACCATGCCCTGTCCCTTGGGCCTGGCCCATTCGTCAGTGCCCTTGAGGAAGCCGCCCAGACACGTGCTCTCGTCGTGGGGAAACCAACAAAGCTCTTTTTTGAGACGGTGATCAAAAGCTTTGGAGATAAAATAGTCGGAGGTGTTGGGGAAGGCAACAATGATATCCACGGCCATATCGCAGTGATCGGTGATGATGTATCCGCTGACTTGAGCGAGGGTGCTATTGAGCTGGGGCTCTGGCGCGTCTTGGGTAAGCCTCTTTCGTTCCACTTTTTTGTCTTACTCGCTTTGGAGTGTATTGTTTGCTCACAGCCTGCTTCACTATGTGATACGTAATGACGTCCGGTCCCATCTTTTTTTTTCGCAATGCAGTTAAGACGGGAAAGTATCGCCAGGGGGATGAGAAGCGCAGGGGAACACGGAGCCCTGACGAAATATGTGATTCGTTCGCAGACTTCGTCGATAGGCTCCTGGGTCAAGGCGAGAAGATTACCCGCCTGGAGCATTCGGCTGAGTAAGGCGTGGAGGACGTACGGGATGGGACCACACACTTGTAACTTGTTCTGAATATAGTTTGGTGAGCTGAACGATCTTGATTATCAAACACCTTCATCATTGTTAGCTTGCCGCAATCAGCATCGGTTCTAAAATAACTTCGTAGGCGCAGTAAGGTGCAGGCTGGCCCGACCCCCCTCCTTTTAAAACAGAAAACAAATTCCCTTCATTTTTATGTACGGTTACAGACAGGCGTGCCTTCCGTCCTGTTCCGTCCATCCATCCATTTCCTTCTTAACCATGCTTATCCAGTTATTCATGGAACTAGAGTTCGGTTAACCGATTATTCGCCGACATGTACATACAATGTTATTGTGCATGACCAGAGAGACTATCCGTCGTTCTATATTTGGATATGGCAATCATAGATAGAACGAAGTGGGTGCTGCGGTAGACGTCGTAGGGCTATTCACAGCATGGCATCGTCGTAACTCCACCCCCGTTACCAATATATTACACCGCACACACACTGCATCCATAGAACTTTGACCCATAGGTACGGATTGCGAACGGATTCAGATACGACAATCTTGATTAGTCGTTGGCTTGGCGCTCAGATGCTATGCTCGTCATTTTCCATCTTGCCCCACTGGATTTGGCTTTCGAATGTGACTGCGGAATCCACTGCAGGCTGTGCTACTAGATCATACTAACCATTGGCATATACCACTTCCCCGTGTGCGTGACTAGTAGTACCTTCCATCCTCTTCCTACAGGCAGATTTCTTAGATTTCTGTGCGACACTGCTGTACCACTGAGTTCTTTCACCGCTAAACTCCCACACCGGACCGGACCCAGGACCCTCTGAGCCCTTTCAACCCCAAATGTGGCCATAAGAAGGCGCGGCGGTACGAAGTACAAAGCTCACGGCAGCAGAATTGGGGAAAAGCCATAATTACCCCTGTCAAGAATCCCCGTTGCAGTGCTACTGCGGTCCATATACAGTACGCATGATGATGATCAAATGATGAAGGTCTGGAAGAACAACTCGTCCGCGATCGAAGCTCAGAAAGGGACGGATTCGCTGTGCTTGGTAGACGTACTCTGTATGTTACGGGTTAGCACCAATCTGTCTGACTGGGCCGAGACCCGTCCTTTTGAAATCGTTGCAACTGGTTACTAGTCCGTTGTTTGATTGGTGTGTTGGTACTTACTGCCTTAGCGCCTCGTGAGCATGTGGATAAGAGCCTATCTGACCATAGAGGGATATGTTGATATGAGGTCCCCTCTAATGCATGCTCAGCTCATGTCCGTGGACCAGTGGGTGCAATTCCTATATCGAAGGGTTGCACCACTTCAAGGAGGCCGCCATCAGATGCGCATCGTTTCAAAGGATCGTTCATTACCATCATCGGACGTTGATTAATACAGCGGATCGTGGCAGCGATACGCGGCTACTGTGCTTGAGGAACTGTCGATCGCGATCCCCTTGCCACTCTCGACGCTTTTGTGTATCGTGTGCATGGTACTGCGGCGGCGACTCTGAGCATGCCTCCAACGGCATGGGTACGTGGTGGCGAGCGGTAAAACAGCGTAGAAGGATCTCCTGAGCTGGTAAGCAATCGACAAGGATGTTATTCTTGGGTTTCTAAGGAATGGTGCTGAGGTGTGGATTGCCTTGCCAAGTTTGGCGCTCGCTGGTAATGGAAGTCTAGCCATATCGGGAAGGACCATACACGTAAGACAACTCTAGCAAATTCAAAATACGGCAACCTGTGGCGATCTTTGCCCGAGAGGCGGCAGGCGTTGTACTATGCAAATCCCAAATGTGGGGAACTTTTCATTATTATTATGAACGCTCCGAGACGTCTTGTGGAAAAATTCGAGTTCAGAAAACGCATGTGTTCGGTTATCTGTCGAGAGGGCGCCTGTGTGTGCTGTGCTCGCCGCACACGTGGATCTCCAAAGATGACACGAAGGAAATGGAACGGGAAGCTCGTTTACCCGACTATGATATACCTTGCATAATTTGATGGGTATTGTGTAGACGCTTTGAAATGTGATTCAGATCGCATTGTCAGGTTTGGCTTGAAAGCGCCCAGCAACGTGTCGTCAACCTCTTGATACGAGATTGTACAGAGAAGATTCGAATGTAGATGAACGTTGCAACGTGCTGTGTGCTAACGTATCTATTTGTGCGTAGATCGGATCTGGGGTTGATACAAATTCGCCCAGCCTATAGTATGCGGATGCATCGTACCGGAGAGCAGCAGGAAAGGGGGCGCTTATAGCCACGGGGAGAGCACCGAATAACGCCTCGGCGCCGGGAAGACCTCAAGCGATCAGATATGGTGATCGAAGGAACGTAAAAAAAAATGCGAGGATAAGGCATACATGGCATTCGCATTCGGCGACTCGTTCAATCACCAGCATCACCAATCAAGAGAGATTGGTGGACCCTTGCCGTTGTTGGTGCCTTCTGTGGAGGGGAAGGGCCTTTATTCTGTTCGGACGAAAAACGGAGTTAGGAGAGAGCGCGAAGAGGACTTGCCGTGTGGAAGAGACGGATTTGTGTCCAAATATGGATACGATCTGCCTAATCGGAGGGGACGAGAAGATCGGCGGATATGTAAGGAGGCGTTTGACAAGGCAAGCAATTTAGGAAGGACGGGAGGGGGGTGGTGAGCGGAAAAGGAAGGAGGATCAACACCAGTACGCATATGGTAAGAGCGGCTGCGGCGCGTGGGCATGATAAATCCTATTACGCAAAGCGCCCGGCCGCCGGGTCCAAATCGGGGACGGGTAATTCTGAAGAAGAAAGATTTTCAGGTCAGGGGGGATTGAATCCGTCGTGCTGGGGTCCTTCCGGGGGACCCGAGGTCGCAAACCCACAACGATTATCCGAGCCTGCAGCGTAATAGGGAATGAGTCGAATGCAGCCGGGTCTTCCGGATCGTGGAGCAGTGCAGCTGAATGACCCGAGGCGGAAGAAAACGTGTTCGGCTGACTGACGTGAAGCGCAAGGATTTGCTCTGGGCGAGCGGAGATCATTCCCAACGGGTGCATTTGGACAGCCTAGTGCCATTCTCGGACAGCAAGCGGCTTCCAAGCACTTGCCGTGCGATCCATCTATTTCGAACCTTGTGGATATAAAAGGACGCCATCGTCTGCACTTGCTACGCCCCCTTCCACCACCCACCACTCCACGACATGGCTCGCCCTACAGTCCCTCTGCCCAGCATTCGCGACATATTCCCAGGTGCGTATCTCCCAGATCGTCGTCATCGATCCACAGGGGCAAATCTATCTCCAGAGATGTCCATGCCTTCCAACTCGCTACCCCCTCCCCACAAGCATCGTCCCCACTCTGCCAATCCCTCCGTCAGTTTCTCTTCCCTTTCTCGACTGCCCATGGCCCTGACCTTCCTTTTGCACAGGATCCACTGCCCGCACACCCCATCTCCCCATCGTGTGCGCGAACCGGGGAACCCTCAGACGCCCGCTATTCCAACGCCCCCATGTCATTCCGCCACCCCCAAGCCTCACCAACCGGTCCACCAAGTTCCGAAGCAGTTGTTCGTCCACCGCCACACCATGATTCGTCGTCTCGCCACCTCACTTCCCCCAAATGCCCTCCAACTTACTCGTTCACTGTATTGCGTGCAGATCCCACTACGGCATCCCTAGAGCATGTGGCCTCCAGCACCACTCTTCGTCATCGTGGCGCCACAACCAACTCTCCCACTTCTCAGGCAGGTGTCACAAATGGATCTGCACCTGCTTTCCGCGTGTCCATGGCGCCTCTTGACCAGCGATCATCGCAGCGCCACAAGATCGCCGTTCAACCTGTAATGAGAAGCACGAGAAATCCGTCCAGCCCAACGACAGCTCGAGAACCCGACCTCCCGCTACACATGCGTTCACCGCATTCTTCTATGCTCTCCTTTTCTGTTTCAGACCCCCCTAGCTCCGCTTCCACCATTATGACTCATGACGGACGAAGATCGTACCTCAGATCCTCAGAAGCCATCAGTCCATCCCTTTCAGGAGAGGGGCGAGGCAAGAAACATCAATGCCCCCATTGTGGGAAACGTTTCAATCGCCCAAGTAGCATGAAAATTCATGTCAACACCCATACAGGTGCCAAGCGTGAGTACCCTTTTGTCCTCATTTTCATATTACCCTTCTTGGTGCGCTCTGGAGCCGCACTGCATCACATCTGACCAAGAATACGGAACTCTCCGCTTTTGGTTTTTTTTCCATGATGATTATCCTTGCACCCGCTGATCAGGGCTGATGTACCCTTCAACAGCGTATCGGTGCCCCTATCCAGGCTGTGGAAGAGAATTCAATGTCAACTCCAATATGCGCCGTCATTGGCGAAACCATTCCAGGGGTGGGGCGGGGCGCTTATCTGATGGCGGCGATGTGTCAAGCATGTTTGATCCTTATCCCCATGCCACGTACCAACCAGGCCATCCCCGTCCACTACCAGGGACACTTGGCCACCATCCTGCTCTAATGTCCCCACCAGCGACAAACTCGAGCTTGAGCGACTCGGAAATGGATGAGGACGAAGAGGACGGCTTCTCGGAGGATGAAGGCTCGCCTGCTATTGATCCTGATGGCGACATCGTTATGGAAGAGCACAGTCATCGTGTTCTCGGACAGGACGGAACATTGTCCGGAGAAAACCGTTTTACCGCACATAATGCCACCGGTTGGCAGCGACCAATTTCCTCGGCGCCCACATCTGCATCTCCACGGCCTACGTATGGCTCCTCATCTCACGCTCACCTTCAATCTCCGTCCAACCCTTCCCCTAACAAACAACTCCATGCTGAGCCCGCACAGTCGGAATACATCTACAAGCCCTCGTTGCCAGCGTACGCCATGTCGTGTACGGACACACGGGTATCAACAGTCTTGAGGCCTGCGTTTACGCAGAGTGTTGGTCGTTGGGGCGTTCGTACGGACACGCGAATGCGCAGTTCATAAACGAAACATTCACAGAGGGCACAACATGCAGCCGTCAATGTATTGGATGGGGACCAGTTTCCACCACTCATACTCCCACTCAGCATATTCATTCCTCCGCATTCCGGGGGGGTACGATCCACGCTTTCGAATAACAAGCAACGAATAATGATTCCATGATTGGTGTATGTCGGTATCGTTTATTTTTGATATTCTACTTGCACGTGTTTAAAGTACTTAGGATATCAACTAGTTATACATACCCCCCCGTGCATATATGTACGCATACGTACCTCTATTTTGTTTCCTTGTTACTGCACTGCACACTTCTTCGACATGCATCATTTTCGCATTAATGGCAAAATATCTATACTTAGTGACAATCATTGTTGTAACACGTACATGCCTGCGATGGGCCTCATGCAAGAGGTTGAAATCATGTGTCATTACCGTTTCAATAATGACAGTAGTTGCCCTGACCATCATTAGTTCAGGCTGCAACACAGGCGATCACGGACAACTTGGGTTATTGATAATCCAGGCGCATGCTGCGCAGTAATCGTCAACGCGCTGTCGATTCGGATAGATGAAACCGCCGATAAGGAACGCCCCTTTCGGGGTCTCGACGTATGGTGGGCTGTGCTTACAGTAAGCTGTGCCCCACGAACAAAGTTTACAGCTGTTGGCACATGTACAGCGCGTCAATTACATATATCATATGGTTTTTACATTTTCGAACTCTCATTTCGCTTATCTGCCCCCCCTTCCACAAAGTAGGCCCGCATCTGTACAGCACTTATGGCCGAAGCACATACGTCATATTAGTGCAGCGTGTGTATGTATGTAGGTGTTTAATTAAGATCCGTGCCAATCAGAAAACACCTGATCACTTACTCGGTTCAGCAAGGATCAAGCGCCTTCAGCACGTTTCCACGCCGTGCACGAGGCTCGTGTACATATGTAGATTTTGGGGGAAACGTCACCTGGCATTGGCAACAGGCTGCCCCTTACGATTCAATTTCTGGGCACCGGCGACCCCCTTTTTCAATAAAGGCCTGCATTGAATTCGAACTGCCTGAAGGGGGTTCGGAGTTGACTTGACTTGGCAGGGATGGACGTTGCAAGACACCAGGAGGCTTGTGGCGGCAGAGAAGGTCCCCAGAATGCTCCATATTAGGTTGGTAGGCTTGGGTTAGATCGGTTCCCTGGCCATCATATGTCACCTCTATACATAGTTGGGTCCGATGGCAATGTAACACAAGTTATTTCCATATGGAACCTAGGAGTCAAAGGTGCCATACCTTGCTGAACAGCTGCACAGCTGCACAGCTACAAGTGATGACATTTAAGGAGCGTTGACAGCCTGTGTGGGTGGCAGGGGCAGGGGTTAACTTCCTTGCTTTGTCGTAACATTGACATTGAATTGCTATATATCGAGTAATAAAGCTCAATACATTACTACTCGCATCCACTGCTGCGGGACATTTCGAATTCACTGCTAACTCGAAACAACAAGACGCTTGAATGCCTTGAGGTTTGGTGTCAAATCATTATGCGCTAGTAAGGCTGTACGGTGATCCGTATGTATACCAATGCCATGGCCAAGGTACGTACGTCGCAGTGGTACTATATCACTAGCATCCACGTGCAAAGGTGAGGTGTTCAGTCAATACTACCATTGCTGACCTTGGGCCATCTGAACCGATGGCGTCTGATCCTCGTCCATGAATCCCAATACATCGTCAAATTGTTCCGCTTCATCAACAGCGCGCTTATCTTCCTCTGCCCAGTCCCAACCTCGCCACGTTGTCTGGCCTTCTTCGCTATCACCCTCATCGAAGCTAGGGTCGCCCATGCCACCCAAAGCGCTTGCTTCCTCGGGAACACTATGCGTGGATGGGGTCTGGAGTGATACCCCCGAGATACCAGTGACGCGAGAACCTGGAGAGTTGCCGTCGCCGTCAATTCCGAATTGTCCAACGACCACTTCATCCTCGAGCTCGTGCTTCGGTGATCGTACACGGTACATCTCCCTGCGCAACTTACCCAATCCTCCTCCAACCCCCTCTTTGAGTGATCTTATCGGTAACGCAGCCCCAAATGAACGAGGCCGGCCACCCCCCCCGTTCGGAAACATGGGTATGTTTGGCGCATCAGGTGGTGCGTCCAAACCGGAAGTCATAGCGCTTGCGAGGGGCTCATCGAGCGATGATGCGACTCGGTTAGGATCCGAACCTCCATGGGCGCCTGCAACAAATACCTCATCTATACCTCTACCTGCGCCCGTACCTGAGCTTGCTCCTGCGCCACTGGCGTAAGTGCTCGGTTCTACTTCCCGGCGCACTTCCACCCTGTCACCTGTGACAGCAAGTTGGTGGCGGCGAATAAGCGCATGATAATCCTCGCCAAGAGTATAGAAGAAGAACTGATGCGAGAGATATACCGAGCGTGGGACAATCTCTGGCTGGCGAGAAAATGCGGAAAGTTCGGCGTGAGCAAGCGAACTGTGCATGTTGAACGTCAGCGGCGGCTCTGCCACGAATGAGGAAAGAGTCATACTCAGAAGCTGGTGCCTTTTCTTTCTCACTTAGCTCACACATGACATGCTTGACTTCACCCCAATCGTGGCGTCTCTTCAAATGCCATGTTGCTACAGTGCTCTCCTTCCCTACGAGTTCCATGGATGTTTCAAGGAGTTGTTGGGTAAGTCTCGAGGCATTTCTGCCATTCTTGTTGGCAGAAGATGAAGAAATGCCGAGACGACCCCCAGCACCTGTACCCGGAAGTGAAACACTAGTGGCAAGATTTGCAATCGGAACGGAGATCCCAGGATCACGAGGATGCTGTTCAAGGGTGACACGCCTCAAGGAAAGAACACCTCGGGAAGAATCAAAAATAAGGACATCTTTGTAATTCCGCGGCCGAGATTGATAGGGGGAGTGCCCCAGATCTGATCGTGCAGAGGAGGTACTGGGGGAGGATGCAACCGCAGACGGAGGTGGCAACAAGCTCCCCGATAAGACGACATCATCAGAAACAAATACGAACGAGTAGTCTGAGTATACGCCATCTCCCACAGCAGGTTTGGGAGATCGCAACCGTGCAATAGGGACCAATTCGGTGGACAAAGGCTGCTGCGCCAGATGTTTAAGATTAGGTCACAACACATAAAATATCCATAAACTTACAGGCTTATCTGCATTCCATATCCTCAGGTCTGTGTGACTTCGAGGATCAGGTTGACCGCCATACGGGTTGACTGCGAATATGTGGACTGTGCGCTTTCTAGTGCCAATAGCGACCCATCGTCCATCAGGAGATATTTCGATACCTTCAATCACAGCGGAAGTACGACCTCGTCGAAGATTATACACGTGCCATGGTACACCATCCGCTGGACTTGGGTCGGCAGATGATACAGTGACAGGTACCGCTGGAGTGTGGAGTTCTGGACATCCCACGACCCGTGGGGTCGGTCGGATTTGGAACATGCGGATGACCTGGCCGTCCTTTGGAGCCACAAGCAACGAGGTGCCGTCGTGAGTGAACCTGAGATGACTAATCGGTTGGTGTTTTGCAGCGATAAATTCCGCTACGAGTTCAGGGGGAGCGGCTGCTTTACGGTCCAAGAGTGGCGCTAAATCAAGAACTCGCACGTATGTCCCTGCACTCCTCTTCAGTGCCCACCAACAATCCGTATTTCTCTCGATCATCTCTTCCCGAGGTGGGCTTTCGTCCCTCCATTGGATAGCCGAAGGGATTCCGCGGATGTTGGTTGGCTCCTGATCCCCGCTTGCAGGGGGTGCGCTCCGCGAGAAGAACAGGTTGCTTAATCCACTCGTTGTAAAGGGCTGTTCTGGTTTCCCAGGGGCGCTGCTGGGGGCAGGAGCCGTGACGCGAGACCTGGCGTATTCCGCAGCTGCATTCAAAGCCATCCCACCCAGCGACTTCATCCCATGCAGAACTGTACCCCCCACTTTGGCCGCCGTACTTCCCAGGTCTGCTTGTGAAATGCCAAATGTGTGAGAGGAAGATCGTGTGTGGGTGTGTGGGTGTGACGGGGCACCGGAGCCAGCATCCAAGCGGGGTGGCTGAGAGGCGAACGCAAGGAGGCGGTGTGAAAGGGAGTAGATTGGAATGAAATCGGCTTTGGTGGTCTCGTCCGAGTCATGGGCGTCTATGTCTGATAGTAATACAATTTGTTGGTTGTTGGTATTTGGTTTATGAGTTGATGTACGAGTAGAAGTCAAGATAGACGACGAAGTAATTGTATGTAAAATGGTGAGAGAGGCGGAGGATAAAATGTGTATAGTCGGTGGGTTTGTGGTGCTCTAAGTAACGTGTTAGGTCACAGAAGGAATGGAAGAAATGGGACTCACAATAACAATGAAATGAGATCCTGAGGCAAAAGATGATACAGTGCGAAATGGGAGACGCTTCACCACCTTGTGAGAGCGCAACGAATAAATAACCATAAAAGATTCCCCGCGCAAATGGGAACTGTCAAAAAGTTAGGTATCGGACGGGTGTTCAGGAATGAAATTCATACATCACGCCAATCAATGGACGCAGACCCTTGAATTGGCCATCATCTGCAAGCGGAGGAGGAACAAGCACCCCCGCGAACGTAACACGTCCCCATGACGAATCGGACAAGTTCACCACCTCTGAGACGGATGCTAGGTTGGTGCAATCCCACATCTGGAATCCGGTCGGGTAGCCGAGGAAAAGAACACGGCTGTAGCATAAATGAGCTGGGTAATGACAAGTAAGTAGTTAGAGGGTCCTCACCGAGTTGAGTTAGGTTGCATCAGCATATCCCAACGAGACCACAGTATAGGATCACCTTCACTAACAGTAGGATATGCTGTAAAACGAGGATTTATTGATGGTGACGCTACTATATCTTCGTCCTCAGATCCGAACATGGAAGGTTCTGCTTCGATAGAACCTTCATATACACCATCCCTTGGTGACGTAACCTGAGTCACTGAGGAAATAGGTTGATGTCTCTCTCTCTCGGAAGTAGAAGAGGACTTCGTTGGATTACGTCCCGCGGAAAGAGGGTTGGGCGCCACAGGAAAGACGTCGAAGCTGCCAAAGGATACTGGCCGCGATACGCGAGGTGGAGAAGGGGCTGCCGAAGGAATGGGAATTGAAGAGGGGACATAGTTGCGAACGGCGCGAGAGAATGCCTCCAGCATCGTCGGCTCGCTGCAATGAATGGGTATCAGCTCTTTTGTACTTGAGTGGATGGTATAGTAGTAGAAGGTGCAGTTGGGGCTGAAGCAATTCTAAATCGGACTATGCAAGTGGATTACAACAGCCTCGTGTCCATCAGACGGAGAACAGAGGCAGCCCTTCGAACACGTTGCGCGTTTATACGCAGAGAAATGGAATCGGAGGTACGAAGAAATGGCATAAGGAGACATATGACAGACTCACCGGGCCAGTACAGGAGATCTGATATGACCCGTGGATGGCCGTGGGGAGCAAAGGTGAGCATTCCTCTCGGGTTGTGAAACGTCTGTGGGTGGCGTAATAGTGAGTGCACCACCCTCGTGTTTGACGTGCAACCCTTCCGCTGCCTCGTGCAGGGGACCTCCAAGCTGTACATCAACTTCCACAGCGCTATCTAATTGAAGTCCAGAAGATGGGTTATCCGCAGTCCATGAGGAATTATCAAGTTGTAGCAAAGGAGAGGTGCAGGAAATAGGCTCTGGTACGGGTTGGGAGTGTACATTGCAATTCCTCCTTGATGGCATCAAAGGACGGTGGGGACCAGATCCAGAGGGAATACGATACGATGTTGTGGGATAGATAAGAGAAGAGTCGTGGGTGTCCTTGTAAGTAAATGCAAGACCACTTCGACTATAAGACAATAAAACGAGACAGTAGGTAGAGCAATTTGTTACGGGGAATTGGCTGCTGTGGTGGTGGAACAGGAGCAGCGCCTGTGTGACTGCCAGGTCGAGTCAGAATGATAACGCAAGCTTACCTTTTTTAGACTTCGCTGATCTTGGGGTTAGAGTCACGCAAAAGCTGCCTTTGATCAAGATTGTCTGCTAATCGCACAACTTGCACACCGGAGTTATCAGGGTGGAGGATGACTTTCGTATCCTAAATCCAGCGTATTTCATCCTGGGTCCTTTATGGCCTACAACTATGTAGTAACATCGATACACAGTCTGGGACCAGTGCACACACAAGTGAAAGGCCGTGGGTTATTCCCTGCTTACAACACTGTTGCTGAGTTCGTTGAGTGACAATCAACAGAAAATGCTCCGAGAACATCTCCAGGACCTGCATCATCTTCTTGTTTCTAATATCAGTAATGTCACCGCAACAGCTGCTGAATCATGATCTGATGGGCAGATGCGTCTCTCACCTCGTAGTTTACCTACATAAGAAGACATCTGAAATATTGGTCCGCGCCAAAAGCTGTCGGTTACTTCTCCACGAACGAGTTCTACCAAGTGATACACGTGCTGCATTCAAGGATCCCATGTCCCCCGGGACTGCGACATTCCATGAGCACTGCCGGACCTAGTATTGTCAATCAGAGTTGGTCGTCACCATAGCGAATTGGACCAGTAGCAGGCATCTATTCACGATTGGAGAACTCAGAACCCACCATCTTTCTCCGTTAGGGCAAACGAACGAAAGGCAACCATCTGTATCGATCAACAGACCACGACCAACTGGGATAGGTGAAACAAGATAAACACGAAACACACTTGGTCCAGGTTGTCCACGTATCCTCGCACAGTTATCCTTCGAGTTCTTTTTGTTCGCCCCTAGCTGTGCAGATAAATTAGCAGAATTCATTTCAATGAAAGTAAGTGGTTAACTGTTCGGAAACATACGTGGAAGAGTAACCTCCATTGTAAAGTCACAATCTTCAATCGATTTCGTCTAATGCACTTGCCGCAGAAGTTGCGGTGCGTCCGTCGTGGGTGTAGTGGCTATCATAGGTCGTTTTGGCTTCGGACTCGGAGAGCTCAGAGGACCTATAGCTCGGGACAATTTGAAATTTATGGAAGGTAGTAAAAAGTTTTTTTTCATAAGAAATGTACATACACTCAAAATGGATCCATGTATTTCCCTAGGAACTGTCCTCAGTCCATGTCCATGTCACTCATGGAAGGTATTCTGCCACTTCCACTTATTGTAACCCGATAACCCAGCTCTTCCAACCTCTTCACCGCGTGCGGTGCCAGATGTGCGCGCCTACGAAGGTACATGGTGACAAACTCGTTGCTATACCGCGGCGGCGATGGGCTCCGTGATTCCAACATGCTCACAATCGTGTCGTCCTTGACATCCACCCCGCCATCAAATTCCACTTGCTTCAACCAAGGCAGTAATACCTCCGCTTTCTCCTTTGTATGGGTGAGTTTCTCGAAGGTTTTCTGCGTCACCAAACTTAGCTGATCGTCGTCTGCCACGATGGCCAGTCGTTTGATGAATGGATGTGCGGATAGGATCTCGATCAGGGTATTTTCTGTATCAAGGATACACCCGATTGTCAAATCTTCGAGGGCAAGGGAGTGCGAAAGGAAAGAAGGGAGGGAGCGGCACAAGAAAGGACGGTCTCCTCTGTTACACCAACCAATGGCTAACTTGGAGAGAAGAGGTGCGCGGACGGTCTGGAGAAAGTGCAGCATGTCCATCGATCCCTGCAGTTTGAGAGAGGTCAGGCTTCCCACTACGGTCTCTCGCTTCTCCGGATTTAGTCCGTCTGTGGCAAGCATGATGTCGGCGGAGACAAGGTTTGGACAAGCTGCTAGCATGTCGAGGACGTGTATGACGGAAACATCGCAGTTAGGTAAGCTGACATGTCTGAGCCTAGCGCCGTGCAGGTACAGCAACTTGTCGTCAGCGCGAGCACCCCGTGGAAGGCCAGATAGTGACTGCTGGGTCAAGAAGGCGGTGCCTAGTGGCATTGTGAACGGGGATTTCAGCGTCGTTTTCACGCTAAGTTTTTCCAACTGGCAGAACGATGTTGCGGTGGGCGCTTCCTTCCACCAGGTCAAGTCCACGGCAGAGAGGGTCAACTCGGCGACCCTCTTGCTGTGGGAAAGTAGGGTAGCGAGCATCTTGGTGTCTGGATGTTCCGTGAGCTCGATACTGATAAACAGAGGCACATTCTGTGTCAACGAAAGCCGAGTTTCCAAAACTCGCCAATTTCGTGGCCAGGCAAGGGATGGATGAATCTTTATGTAACTCCAGAGGCGGGGGCTGCTGTATACGAACTTCTTCCAAGACTTTGAGACCAAACTGAGCACCACTGGAAGTCGCAGCGCCTTGGTACAGGATGTATCTTCCTGTGCATTCATAACGTAGTCGTCCAGTAGATACTGGAATATCATAAGAAGGAGTTCGGGAAGGAGGCCTTGGAGGGGATCATGGGGGTTGCGGAGACTATGAGAGGCTTCGGGTGTGGGCTGCTGTTTCTTTCTCGAGGTCGCTTTGAGGTGGGACCAAGCTATGAGGTTGCAGTGTGCCATGACACGTTTATGTCGCTTCATGAGAGCGCCTGCGAGGGTTGCGTCAGAAACAGGGTTCTAGCAGTCTACTCAGGAAGTGGCGGCGATGGATGGTGCCTCTGCTATCTCCTCACTTCCCTCGTAAATTATATATCAGGGACCTACCAAGCATTGTGTAGTGCTTGTAGATGGGATGAGATGAGCGTTGTGAAGGGTTTGTGCTTGATAGGGGAAGTTTATGAATGTCCTTAATAGGGGAAGTCGTTCGACATGCACTAATATTTGGCCTGAGCGTACATAAGGACTACAAACCGTGTCGGATCACCGAACAAGATTGATAGGCGATCTTTACGTCGTAGTTTGTTGCCATCGTCCACAAAAGTAATGTGTTTAGTGGATTGATCATCTATTTAGCTGAATAAATTGTACAGAGGCTGCGGAGGTAGCTACACACGCCAGTTTGTTCGTCCCAACTTGGGTCGTTCAAATAAATCGCCCTGCGAACTGTTTGGAATATACAACATTCGTCTAATTTGCCACATCGTTAGAACCAAAGTATTCCGGTAGGATGTACGCGAGCTTCTTGTCATCCTCCTCGCTCCGCTTTCCGTGACTAGGCATTATCGAATACTTCATGCATCCCTTTTCCTCGTCGATAATGTCCCCCTGTACCGTCGCCAAGTGCAAGTCTTCCAAGACGGAAGCAGCAATGTGTCGCGCAGTCTCCGCGTTCGCCTTGAGTGTCTCGTGGACCTGTGTCACAGTAACGGCTTCCGCGTGCGGCCGCCAGGAATCGTAATCTGTAGCTGATGCGATCAGGGCGTAGCTGAACGAGTGAATGGTGATCAACGTATATTCGCCGCCTAAGTGGCAGCTACATACCTGATTTCGGCCTCGCGAGCGAGCTTTGCCTCAGGGAGCACGCTCATATTGATCAGATCGCCGCCCCAGCTTCTATACATTATACTCTCCGCGCGAGTCGAGAATTGTGGGCCCTCCATGCATATAATGCATTTGTCCTTGTGCAATGCGACACCATTTCCCTGCTCCTTCAGTGCCTTCTCAACTTCGACTTCGAGCCAGCGTACAAGCTTCATGCCGAACGGATCGCCAAACGCAGCATGCGCAACAACGCGCGTGCCATCGAAAAAGCTTCCGGGGCGTATGCCCTTGGTTCTGTCGATAATTTGTGTAGGAATAGCGACGTGGCCAGGGACGATTTCTTCCCGGAGTGATCCTACAGAGCTGAATGCGATGATGGCGCGAACGCCTAGAGATTTGAGGGCGGCAATATTAGCGCGAGATGGGACTGCGGAGGGGGAGATGTCGTGGTTTTTTCCATGACGAGCCAGGAAGGCGACTTTGGTGCCGGATTGTAGGGAACAGATATTGATGGGCGAGGAGGGGTGTCCCCATGGCTGTGAAAATCAAGGATGGATTAGTGAATTTGAGGGATGGGGTGGAGAATGGCTCACAGTGTTTGGGTTTACCGTCTCTCTGCAGAGGTGATGGTGATGAGTGCGAAGAGTAATGAATGGATCGAAATGGCTCACATGTGGGTGAGATTGTCTAAATGATACAGACCGGTCCCGCCGATCACGCCAATGAGCACTGAACCATACCCTCAGCGTTATAAACTTTTGGGAAACGCAAAGTCTCACCGTCATGCATACTGAACTCAAGTCGATAGGTATTAAGAGTCGATGCTGCGCTGGCAGGTGTTATCGGATTTCACACGCTACCACGCTGGGCGAATTGGCAGGACCATGCGATGAAGGTACAAGGCACAGTGGCTACGAACTATTTATCTGTACCTAGAACAACTAACACTAATGAATATGACATAATCGTTCGACACGTAGCAACAAATATTCTGACAGCAAGACGGTTGATCGGGAGATGTGAGCAAACTTGTGGCCGTGCGATCTAATCTATTAGACGCCCAGCAACTTCACCAAGTACTAATATTTGTGGAGGAAGTGGTAAAGCACGAAGAATTTAATTTGTAAAGGCAATCACTTTGACCGATGCTGTAGTAATATAAAATGCGTCGATAACAGGGGTACCGTAGGTATATTTGATATAGGATCCACATACAACAAGGACAGCGAGCGAGCGAAAGTGCCAACCGTTGCCGTCGTTCATTAATACAGGCAACGAAGCAGTACTTACCGAGAGCCACGAACGCCAGCGCAAGTGGCTTCGGAGGTAGAAGTCCTCAGGTCTCCTCTGCGTCTTCCTCGGCATCGAGCCCCACAAGCTCCAGATAGCTCTCTGGGACTAGCGCGTGTATACCGTTGTCCTTGAGTCCCTCTTTGACAACGACGGCCCATCCGACTCCACCACCTCTTCCGATCACTCGCACCAATTGCTCCTCCTCTAGTTTCATCTCTGCTGTGCCCTCAGGTTCGAAGGGGTACAGTGCGCGGTATATGCCTGGCAAGAGAACATCATCGACCTCTTCATCGTCATCCCTCTCTGAGAGATCTTCTTTGGCATCAACATATTCTGACTTCCCCTCGTCCTCCTCTCCCTCAGTTTCGTCTTCATTAACATAAACCTCCGGTTCGTCCGTGAAATTACGGTCCAGCTCCGATTGGCTGGGTACACTTATACCCATGGTTTTCATAGGCAAGTCCCACCCTCGCCCGAACCCCCATTGGAATGCACTCCATCCATTTGGCTCGTCCTCCCAGCCAGCCTGGTCGTTATCCTCTGAGCTCGTAGTAGACGATGCAGTCGACGACGTCGATAAGTTTGCACGCAAACGCAGCTTCCTCGCGAGCACTTTCGGCTGATTGGGACGTGGTGCATGCGGGCCACCGCCTGTGAAGCGCGGGTCCGAGGTGGAATAGGCATAGTCGCGTATTCTGATGAGCACTTCCGCGGGTGGCCCATCGCCTTCCCTGGACTCTGCAACTGCAGGCATAGCCAGGATGTCTTTGGATCGACGCACGCTAGGCGCGCGTGAGAGGGGCGTGCCGGCCGGAGCGAGCGATCCGATTCCCAGAACGCCTGATGGCGGTCGTGAAACTGAGCCACTGGTGCTAGAGGGTGGCCGCGATCGTGCAGATGAGGAGGAACGCGATAGACCAGAGGCACGGCGGGATATAGCGGGGGATGGGGGTGCTGGGCGGGAGGATGTAAGAGACATTGCTGATTGGGTGCTTAGTCTATGTTCGTCGCGTGCTGGGGGGTGGCAGCTGCGATGGTGGTCCTTGTTACTGTCGCCTTCGGGGCGGCGCTGGGGCGTCGTCGGTGTGTTTGCGGTCGTGCCAGTCCAGCCTACAAAGCTCAACATTGCTGATTTACCTTGCTTGACGAGGGTTGTCATTGAAACATCGAGTTCGACCCGTGGGACAATTTTTCGATTTTTCTCCACTCCAAAAATAAGAGACTTGGGAATGTGCCTGTTTCAAATTCAGCATAAACACAACACCTCCGATGACTGGGCATATCATGCTAAGTACCACAGACCAGGACATCGAGTGTTCATGACTATGGCTATAGACCACCCTACTCCTATTTCATTCCAGGACATACTTGGCCACAAGTCGGGACTCGGGAACATGTATCTGCGTACACCCAGGGAGATGGTCATCGTCAGTGTGCTGATTTAAATTGTCTGTGAGCCCTGCAGCCTGTTTGTCGGATTTTCCATATGTTTCTCGTACATCGTTTACTTATGCTCGTCAGTTCGACGAACGTAGAGATAGAAGTGTTGCAGGGTGATTACCGAATGAGGTGCTTCGAGGAGATATCGAGAAGACCTCTTATTAAATACGTAGTAAGTAGTTCGAGCAACCTCTTTGTGGACGTGCCAGTCGAGCCAAACTAGGTCCCCCTCCGTCAGTTCTACTCTATCCCGTCCGTTTACTGTTTTAAAACAGATTGCAAGCAGCTCTTGGGATTCTGGCCCAATGCACTCCGAGCTCGCCCCAAGGGTCGACAAAAAGTCGGGCCTTCACTAATTTTGCCTACATCTGCTTGCGTTTTTACAATACGACACCGATGTTGTCCTTCAAATTTTTGAGGGTTGCCTACGGGAGACTACCGATGTTGGTCAACCCACTCCAACAAGGCCTTGGATTAATAACTGAAATGTTTGGACCACTATGCAGCGGACGTGTACCTGCGTACATAGGGGTGCGCCTCGAAACATCGCCGAAGCACGCACCATGGCACCGGAGGTACGATTCGCAACGAAATGGTTGAGTTACAGAGAGATAGCGCATAGTACGCCACGCATGACGGTCTTAGTGAAGCTGAACCCGCAGGCCTATCCTTCACAAGCATTGGACATACGAGTAGTCGTTGAGAAAAGAATGAAGACACTAGCGAGAACTATGAATGATGAGTATGTATCCTCTCGGATGGGCTGCTCGTGAAGACTGAATGGTGAAAATGCCAGTGGTGAGGGTAAGACGCCCGATCAGGCAGGCAGCCACCATCAACGGAGCGCTAACGAAACCCGAAATCACTTGCTATAATGGCCCTTAGTCTATGATCCACATGGATGTTCGAGAGCCCACGGGGAACAGATAAATTGTAGTTTCCCAAACCCAAACCCTGATAATCGCAGATGAGTCATTCAAAACTTGACAACTCGGTTGACCACGCTAAGTACCGAGGTGAACTTGCTCCTTCGTTGTCTCCCGTAGGCAGGTCCAAAATATGTATATGAGGTGGAATTGGCTGGTGAGTAGGAGAGCCGAGATTATTATATAGCAGTGCTCTGGACGTATGCAAGCGAGAATGACATAGTACCAGGCCGCCAAAGACAAGACCGAGTCATAAGCGAGGGGCCTTGCCTCCATATAATCACCTTGCCATGCTTGCCAGGTGTGAACTACTTTGAATCAGTTATGGTACGAGTCGACAACAGTCCCGATCTTCATCTCTTCCGCACGAGACACCACCAAGTGCGTGATGGCGACATCCTGTAGTCCGATACCTACCGACTTGAAGACGGTAACGTCGCCAGACAGTCTGACCTGTTCGCATAGCGATGACACAGGTGCTACTGTGCTACCGCAGTCGGGGTCCTCCACCAACGTACCGATCTCGACCATTTGGTCGGCATGTACTCCCTCGGGAGGGCATGCCTCAGCAGAGTCGACCACGATCGTCCTGGCGCGTCTGATAACCCTTTCATCGACCTCGATCATACCCTGCTTGTAGCTACCGACCAGATTGAAATGGGTCCCTGGGGATACCCATTCGGACGAGATGAGCGGCGCAGTGGCAGGCGTTGCTGTGCAAATGACGTCCGCATGCTCAACGGCACTTTTCACGCTCTCTGTCTCGGCCAACGTCGAGCTGTCAAACATGACCGAGGGATGGGATTGGCGAAGTGCAGCCAAGAGGTTGTCTAGACGAGCGTTCTGAGTCCGGTTGATGATGGTACACCGCTTGAGCGAGGGAAATGCGCGGATATGGAGGTGTGTATGCGCTTCGATCTGTCTTCCGGCGCCGAATGCAACCAAAGACGTAGGTTGCTTGGCAAGTAGGAGGCGTGTTGCTAGGACAGAGCCTATGGATGCACAAAGTCCAGCACTGCCTAGCAGTGTGTTGGAGAGGTCCTGGATGATACTCACCAGCAGCATTTCTTAACGCAGTCAACGTGCTCGCATTGACAATTGCCCTCGCACGACCAGTTTCCTCGTCCAGCAGAACCGTCGACGCAGGCAGACCACGCATATCTACCGGAGAGGTCGGTACGGATACCACCTTGACTGCTGTCCCGATGCGATCGAGTCGCGAGGGCATGAAAAGTGCGGTGTGCTGGGGCATGTGAATGCTTGTTCGGTGCGGGGATGCGTGACCTGATCTGGAGGAGAGACTGCGAAAGACGGAAGCCATGAGAAGTTCAAGTTCATTTGGCCTGAGGGTTGAAATAACCGCGTTCACATCTTGGGCGGAAAGGACGAGCAGCGACATGGTAGAACATCAAAGTAGTAGTGTGTTATTACGAAAACCCAAATATAAATTCAATACTCCGCTTTTGCAACACGTCTCACCCCTTCGCTTTCGACTTACCCTTCGACTTACCCTGCAAAGCACCCTTCCCCTTGCTCGCCTTACTCACAATCAGCTTATCACCACCAATATCCTCGTCGTCGCCCGGTTTCTTCGTCTCATCGTCCGAGGCATCTGCAATCTCGTCATCCACCTGTGCCATCGCCGAGTGTCAGCATCCTGCGTACGGGGTAGAGGAGGCGAACACATACATCATAGGCCTCCTCAAGATCTGGTGCAGCCCCACTACCGACTTTCTTTGGTGCCTTGCCCAGATCCACGGCCTTATGGAACGCAATCGGGTGTTCGCTCGCATTATACCTGTATCACGATCAGCCTCACGCCCTTCGCAGTGACAATAAACTGCACTGACTTTCTCGTGAATGCCGACTTTGTCCCAGACGCAATCTTCTTCAACACCAAATCATCCTTATACGTATCCACGCCCAGCTCGACGACCGTGTCCCAGTCATCGCGGGACAGGTAATATGTGTCCATACGGCTGATCACGTCATCGACAGCATTCTTCATCCACACCATACACATCAGCATTCAGTAACACACGGTGCATGACAAAGACGCGACGCACCGCACCATCCTCCACGAGCGGCCGCACAATATGTGAATACATCGCAGGCACGTAGGACTGTCTTATCTCCGTCCTGTCCCCAGACACCACGAGTCGCATGCGTACTTGGATATCGCTCAGCTGGCGCGCGAGTCTGTTCTGCTTCGAGTTCTGCCCGAGCCACCTAATGACGTAGGAGGATGGGTGAATTGGTATTTAAAAATAATATAATAAATTCGTGAAATACTCACTGCGGGAAGGAGATCCCAGTGGGACCTACATAGCCCATGCCCCCACCGTATACAAAGGAGGCGGGGCGGACGGTGGAACATACGGCATGTAGGGGCATCAGCGACCAGTGCTGCTCCGACCTCAATACGTACAAGGGTTGTGGATGAGCGTGACTCAGTAAGCGAATAGGCGACAATCGTACCCATGTATCGCCGCATCCACAAGATCCCCATCTGATATCGAAGATGCAGCTTTATCCATGAGCTGCAGCTGCTTCAACATCTTCGGAGGGCCGTCGAGATCACGCGCTCTTGCAGGCTGTGTTTTGAGATAGTTTTCCTAAAACACATGTTACCCAATGTGAACTCTATAAGCGAACGCAACCTCAGGATATACGAAAAGCGCACCTGCATAAACAAGGGCACAAACGAATGGTCATGGAAATATAACTCCATCTTATCCCCAAGTGTCTCCCGCGCAGTACGTGAGAAGAGGTATGGACCGAGTATTTTACCCGTCACATCGAATGGTGTCAGGATGGAGTGTTTCTCATTCGCTTTGGCGCTGTAAATTCGTCAGTAAGTGAACTAGTCAGGCAAGGCGAGAAAGAACGCACAGACTCTTCCCCTCATCAAAGGTCATCGTCTCATTCGATATCCGCCACGTCGATAGCATATTTAGGATCTGACGGATATCTGACTGTGCACCTTCAATGAGTTGATCAAGTACATTTGCGGGGATCTTCATTTTTTCCCTGAAAATGCCTTCAGCTCTGTGGAATGGCCCTCATTACAGAGGGGAACTCACTTGTATGCGATTGTAAGCATGCGCGACCGGATCGCGTTCGCTTCTGGTCTGTCAGGGTATCAAGACACGCATGTCACGCAACATATTACGGGCACTCACCTTCTGAACTGCATCTTGAAAGCGACATTGGTTAGTGGCTTCAACTTGATCGCACCCCCATCATTCGCGATGCATATAATTGGTATCTACCCACCCGTTGCAGATGGTCGGCGCAACTCACACAACGGATAAATCGCGCACCTTGGTCTTCTTGATGAGCGTACTGAGTGCACCTACACCGCCTCTATCACCCGCAGACATCCCGTCTACTTCGTCCATAATAAGACACGTCCGATCTGTAATCGTGACACCTAAGGCATTGGTCGCCTGCATCCCATCAGTGCCCCAATCGCGACAACGACGATAGCAGGGAGAGGACCAAGCTACACACCTCCTTGCCCCCTATCCACCCATCCAATGACCGGTTCCCTACGTCAACCACTGCTTCCACAAGTTTCTTACTCCTTGTATCGCTTGCATTCATCTCAACAGGTGTGTACCCCTCGAGCCGTGCACAAAGGTGTGCAGTCGTCGTTTTGCCAATACCAGGGGGACCGGTGAGGAGTACTGCACGGAAGATGTTCATGCCAGATTTTCCGGGTTTTTTAAAGGAGGATTTGAAACTGACTGGCCTATACATGCGTAGTCGTCTTAGTGGAAGAGGAAGGATGAAGATGAAGGCGTACATACCAGTCTTGTAGCCATTGTCGCAACTTTTCTATTTGTCCCTTGTTCCCGCATATCTCTTTCAGATTCTGTGGTGCATAGCGTGATGTCCAGAGCTGGGTCGAAGCGTCGGGCTTCGAACTGCCCACCCACCATCATCAGAACACTCCAAATGAAAACGAGTCCTATAAACCAAGCTACCCACCTTCCGGCCGTGGCTTCCTTTTTCTCCCGCTTCTCCATCTCCCTCGCAGCATTCCTAATGGCTTGCTCCTCCTTTTCCATTTTCTTACGTGTCTTCTCATCCAACGCACTAGCACCCGAAGAACCTGCCCCACCTACGCCGCTCGGCCCGACACGCGTCCCAATCAACTCCAGAAACTCGTCCTCCGAGAGCGTACATAGTCCGTGTTTCTTGATTGCCGCTACTTTGGATGGACCGGCATTTTCACCGAGGATGACGAAGGATGTTTTGGATGAGGGTTGGAGTGTTACACGGCTGTAAGAGCGACCACGATCGCGCGCAGTTATGTAACAATACCAGCATATGTGCATCAGCGAGGGGAAACGCCAGCAATCCAACAACGCACCCCCCGAAGCGCTTCGCAAGGTCAATAGCCTCGTCCCTTGAAAAACTACTGAGTTCACCCGTAAATACAAACGAAAGACCGAGTAAACAGTCTTGTGTTTTTGCCTCTGGCACGATCTTGGATCCGGGTGCTTTTGGGCCCGCGAGTTTAGCTGCTTTGGCAGCTGCCCAGCTGTGAATGATCCCAACCATCAGCGACTCATTTTCCGTGAGGACAGGAAAGTGGAAGGACGTACTTGAATGGCTTTGAGGGTGCGCTGGGTGCGTCGGGGGTAGGCTTGGAAGGGGATGAAGGTGTGGGCAGGGTGTTAGTTTTAGACTTGGCCGGCTTGGGAAGAGGGATCTTCTTGGTCCGTTTCGTCGGAACAAGATCGTCATCGTCATCATCTTGCTCAGGCACGGGGGTGGGTTTGACAGGGGATGAAGATTTGGGTGGGAAGTCGGATTTGGATTTGGATTTGGTTGACTTGGGAAGAGAGGTCTTTTTGGTGAGTTTCGTGAGGACAAGATCGTCGTCGTCGTCGTCTTCTTCTTCCTCTTGCTCAGGCACAGATTCATCTTCGTCACTCACCACGAAGTCATCATCCGCAGCCTTCCCCCGTTTCTTCTGAGTTGTGCCTCTGCGAAGGTTACTCGAGGATGCCTTGGGAGTAACGACCGCTTTCTTCCTTGGTGGCAGTGATGGCTTGCTCGGTTTTGCAGCGCCAGCCGAGTCCGACTCGTCGTCTGACACTACCACGTGCTTGCGTTTGGCGGTAGGTTTAGGCGTGGGCAGGGGGTGGGTGTCATCATCGCTGTCGAGTACCATTACTCTGTCGGACTTGCTCATGCGCGTTGGCTACGATCTGTCAGGAAACACTGTCCATGGAGAAAGTATAAGACGTACGGCTTGTATCGGTGCTGGCTTGGTATTTCCGGTGTGCTGAGTTGGTGGCGCCTGTGCACGAATTGCAGGACTTACGGTGTGTGCACTGAGGAGAATGAACGCAAGTTACTACGAGAATCAGCAATGAACGCACGCCGTTCCATTCTTGTCGCCTTTGAACCAATTGAGCACATGAGACGCGTGCACTGATTCAAGGCAAAGACTCACTGGTGTTGACTGAAGTGGGTTGTTTCTTCGCCTAGAACACTGTCAGCTTTGATTCAGAGGATGGCCAGGACACACACACGCTCTCCGAAGAACGAGCGAATGTCCGTTCCCGCTTGTTTCTTAGGTGGGGCCATGGAGGAGAAGGCTGTCACGTATGTCACAAGCAATTTGGACACAGGTCACACCCTGTCACACCGCGTCTGAGTTCATTCGTGCCATGATTGCAAATGTCGTCCTCGACGCTGACACCGTCACATCCAACATGGCAGCAAGACTGTCGACGTGTTCACTTGGACACGTCCTCTTCCTCAAGAACCAAGTACCATTGTCAGACTTCCATCTGTTTGTGTCACACCGTGGGGACTTGAAATCTGACCCACTCATCCAGTCCCGTCGCGCAGCTCGCACGTATGCCAAGGAGTGACGTATGTGCCTTCTCTTCCTTCATGAACTCGTTGACCGGTGTGCACCTTGACAGGCTCCATCGCGCGCGGCCAAAATGACACAAGAATTGATCACGTCGTTTGACACACTTGCATCGCACTTGTACACGACATTCATCGCGCTATCCACGTCTCTCGCGCTCCGTGATACCTCCAAGCCAAACAACGCTATGCCCGTTTCCGCGAGCAGCCGCACAGGACGCGTGTTTATGGCTATTGTCCTCGGGCCTACGGTTGGTACCGCGAAGGCTCGTGTGATACTCGGTATCGATGGGTTCGAGGTGAGAGTGTGGGGTATGAGAGAGGACACGGTGCTTGATGGAACCGTAGAGCGCGATTCGGAAGACAGTGAGAGTGACGATGACAATAATGAGTCTGAGGCGGACGCTGACAAGAGCGACCACGACCCGAGTTCTGAATCGGACTCGAACGATACACAGAGTACGCGAAATTCACCTCCCCCGTCCAGAAGCCCATCTCCATCCCTCTCTTCGTCATCGACATCGTCTTCCTCCGATGTACCCGATCACCGGGATAACACCAGGACACTACCCCAAGACCCCCTCCGCGCAGCTGAACGTCTCCTCTCTCAAACACTCGCAAGTGCATGGGCAGAGGATACAAATGGACAAGGATTAGCCTCTGAAATGGGTGCGTCTCTACCTTTCCTCCTGACGACTCATACATCCTCATCGCTAACACTGCATACATACATAGCACCCACCCACACCCACATCCTCATCCGTGCCCCGAGGCGATTCACACATCCATCGTGGACACCACAGCAAAATATATCGGGGGCAATGGATGCGGCACTTGAGGCGTTTTTGTGTGAATCTGGGGAGGTGGTGCATTCAGAAGGGGCTGACGCCAGTACTAGTTCAGCAAGAGCGAAAACGAGGAAGCAAAAGAAAGGGAAAGGGTGGGTCGAGGGTGTTTGGATTCGAGCGCGTGGTGGGGATACACGCAAAGATAGGGAGCGAGGGCAAGATTGCGGAGAGGTTGCCGAAGAGGACGAGTGGATTTGGTGGTCATGGGATGGAAAACTGTTAGGATTCGCAGATTGGTGACTCGCATGCGGTGTGTATGCTGTCTGATCCGTTCTTCGGGCGTTGATGTATCTATTTCCTTCACTGTGATAGAAACGCGGCCGTTCTAAGCAATCTGTATTCCACGCACGTCGTTTGATATAACTACTGTTATTCTTGATCCAAGCTGGAACTCGAGTGTAGTAACACGCATTCTGCACTCTTCAGCACAGGGCATCCATTCCTGCCTACTTCAAGGAGTGGTTATTGTCAAACTAGATGATCCACATCCCATAGGAAGCTAGTTCCTACGTCTACCAAGGTCGGATGTCCGAGTTGGATGATCGCAGTACGTACCTCTTTAAAAGGCTCGGAACTCCGGTCTTAGGTGCAAAAGATAACTTACTGTTGAATTATTTAGACCACAGTAAGTTGGAGATTTGAACACCACAAGAGAATGTACAACTTCAAACCAAGATCACAGTTGACTCCTCACTGACCCTGGGGTGCCCTTGAACATGGCGTTGGACGTCACGAACCTAGATTCTAAGTAAGTGCAAATGAGAACAATTGACCTCGAGGGTTACCCACCAATATAGGAACTTCATTGGCCATGGCGAGCCCCATGGTTTCTTAGCTTTCGAAGAAGCTGATGGGGTGTTTCACACCAAAATGTCATTTCGACGTGGTGGTCCCTGAGTCGTTTTTGAGACACAAGGAAACAAGTCCGCTGAGCATTATCAAACGTTCACTGCGCAGGTAAATGTGATGTACAAAGGGTAGTAACCATATGGGTTCCTGACTCATGGCAGATTAAATCAGTTCGGCGTTTCACTGCACGCTGTGGAATCCTGGTACCATACAATGAAATGCTTGAACGGGTGGCTAGCAACGGAGATGACTACGTAATGAAGAAGATATTACAGAATCCCTCAGGTCACTTAGCAGGCCTGTGTGCACTTTGAACCAGAAACCGGATCGTTCAAAGTGTATAGGGACCTTCGCGATCTGTCAGGTCTGAATTTTGTGAAGTCATAACCACGATTGCTACTGCATATCTTGTTCGAACACAAAATGAATCCCGCTTCACACACTCCCCAAAGTAAGTCCACGAACAGAACAGCAGTCCATCACTCCACGAATTTCCCATGCTTCTTGTGCCATCCTTCAATTGAGTCAGGGCCATAGTGTTGGTACACCTTCTTGGGCCCTTCGGGTAGCCGCACATAGTCTGGTTTCGAGTCGGCACGGACAATAACCTAGGGTGGGGGGTTCGTCAGGTTTAATTGCAAGTATGATCTAAGGGCCAGACCATCTCGTCGGGAGCTTCAAGTTCTGGAGAATCAATCACGGATGCGAAGGGATGTAAAAGGTCTGGCCTGGATACAAATCACCGCCTGCACTACAGAGCAGTCAGTACCATACATACCAGTGCTCGTCATAAAGCCAAAGCATAGTGGAGCATGTCGTGCAGAAATGACGCTGCGAAGAAGCAATCGATTGCTTCTTCGTGTCGCGGTTCATGACTGCTCTGTATACTCTGCAGTCCCCATGATCATTACAGACCAGAGCATCAGTGTGAAGGTACTCGGTAAGCTGGGCGGTATGAGCTCACCCGATATTGTCTTTCCCCTGAGTAATCTCAAGAGTGGGTGCGTGGGCGCCAAGATTGATCGAACCGCCCACACCGCCGACTTTGCGACAGATGGAGCATACGCAAAGCTACATGATCGGTAGTTGGTACAGAGATGGGAAATCATCTGCTCGCACTGCTGACAGCAGTGGAGGATGTACAGACCTGATAAGGAACGGGCGTGCTACTCAAAACGCTGAAACGAACTGCGCCGCAATGGCAGCTTCCTTCGAGTTTAATGGGCATGGCTGTCCAAGTACAAGAAAGCGAGAGGGGATGATATGAGATGGGCAGCGATTGGAAGATAAATGAATGATGATGTCATTGGCATTACTGGCAGACTACCCCCTGAAGGGGGGTAGTGTATAGTCTGTGTGCGAAGAGAGGTATGCCGGGCGGTCAACCCGTTTGCAAAAGGGGCAGGTTAGGGTGTGCAGTTTCGAGCCTGCGAAAGCTCTCGTCAGGAGGCTTAACCGCTACCCCGACCGCCGCCCTTCCAGGGTTGTGTAGGTGAACTACCATCTACCACATACGAGGGAAGTGGGCCGAAGCGTGTGAGCTGGCAGCGACCCGACGCAAGGATGGTCTGAAAAACTGGGTGAAGGCGGGTGGGGACAAGGGGGCTTCTTTGTCAGCGAAGCGAGCAGCTGCTCCCACAAGCCAGCTGTCCCTTTCGGGAGCACGTGCCACGCCAGCACTCTTTCGTCCCCTAGCCAGTGTGGATCCTCTCTCGCCATACCGCTGAGGCCATCCGACGAGTGGCACAGATAGTATGTATCAAGTTCACGTTTAACGCCGAGAACGCTGGCATTCGGGCTACTGGGCCGGATACCCGAAAAGCGCGCCCCAGAGTCTCGGTATAGACCGAACCCACACTAGGTTGACGGAGAAAAAGGTGTACCGTTCCATCGATAGGCAGACAGAAGACCGACCGCGATATCCTGCCACATGGAAACTGCACTATTCATGCATGGTGGAGTACCGGGTACTTGCAATGCTGCGCTGGTTGCAGGTTGACTGCCGTATCATTGTGTACCAAGTCCTCCCTGCTAACGATGGAGGTCAGCGCCAACCATAATACTATCATAGGTGCGGCTCACCCCGAAGAATACCAATATATAAAAAAGCGGCGACCACATATTAATTTGCCTACTAATACTGTTACAGTGTTGCTCAACAAATACTCTGACCGTCGGCGTGGGCCACATTCACCATCTATAATATGCTTCTCAGGCTGCCAAAGGTATCTTGACGCTCATCGGTGATCATCATCATATGACACCTCAACTTGGCTGACTCCAGCCTGCCGCCATGTGCGCTATCCCTTGTGGGTCATCTCATCATACCAGGGCGTAGGTGTGCCTGGTGGCCAAGCCCAGGGGATATTTGATGGGTTGAATCCCTTTCCTCATAAACATCGTGCTCGACATCTAATCGCCCCCAACTGATGGAGTCTCTCAACACCGACAGATCAACTCAATCATCTCAGAAGTGAGTCGATCTACTGGATGCTTACATACGGATGATAACCCCAATCACCCAGGAAAAATGACCTCGATTTGGACTTATATGACCAGTTTCAGCCCCATACTTCCCAACCTAGCTACGACGTTCCAGGGTATGTACATTGATGTATTTATTTGATGTCGCGTTGCAAAACAATCTACAATCATTGTAGACTCTTAGCTCGAGGAAAATTCACATCACCTACGGCGTCATACAACCTAAACACGTAAGTAGCGGCTACCCTCCTTGCCTAAACTTGGATTTATTGCATTATCACGCTAGTCAAACCACTCAGCCCTACACACGGCCACGGAAGTAAGATCGTGTCAACGATCCGTACGTCTTAAGACTGACCTCTATTCCTACCAAGCACCGGACAGCCTTCAAAGTTAGTTACCCCGTTGTTTAATCCTGTTTATGCTAACGTTGTTGGTACAGACCCCCCAGCATCCCAAACAAGCACTTTCAACATGTCCAACCCACCCAAGGCCAGTCCGGCCACGACCAATCCGCCCATAATCTTCAGCGTGAACATAGCCTTAGTCATCCTGGTTACTCCGATCCCGGCCACGGTCACTCCAGCCAGGGTCACCCTGGCCACCCCCAACCCAGCTATGGTCACTCCAGCCATAGTCAACCTGGCCACCCCCAACCCAGCTATGGTCACTCCAGCCATAGTCAACCTGGCCACCCCCAACCCAGCTATGGTCATAGTCAACCTGGCCACCCCCAACCCAGCTATGGTCACTCCAGCCATGGTCAACCTGTCAACCCCCAACCTGGCTATGATTCCTCCAGTCGTGGTCAACCTGTCAACCCCAAACCTGGCTATGGTCTCTCCAGCCATGGTCAACCTGTCTACCCCCAACCTGGCTATGGTCCCTCGAGCCATGGTCAACCTGCCAACCCCCAACCTGGCTATGGTCCCTCCAGCCGTGATCAACCTGTCAACCCCCAACCTGGCTATGGTCCCTCGAGCCATGGTCAACCTGTCAACCCCCAACCTGGCTATGGTCCCTCGAGCCATGGTCAACCTGTCAACCCCCAACCTGGCTATGGTCCCTCGAGCCATGGTCAACCTGTCAACCCCCAACCTGGCTATGGTCCCTCGAGCCATGGTCAACCTGTCAACCCCCAACCTGGCTATGGTCCCTCGAGCCATGGTCAACCTGTCAACCCCCAACCTGGCTATGGTCCCTCCAGTCGTGGTCAACCTGTCAACCCCCAACCTGGCTATGGTCCCTCCAGCCATGATCAACCTGTCTACCCCCAACCTGGCTATGATCACTCCAGCCGTGGTCAACCTGTCTACCCCCAACCCGGCTACTCCAGCCATGGTTCGGATGATGGGTATCGGCAACCCTTCAAACGAGAAGGCAGTTCATATCAGCCATCTTCCTTTATTGCGGACGAGCCCCCACCTTCAGGGGCTACTTTGGGATTCGAACAGAGCATTTCGAATCCTGTCACCTATTCCAAGTCTGCTGCCAAGCAACCCACCAGGTAGGACAGATATCATTGTTCTGTACAGATGCTTACGGGCTCGCATTGGCAAGCGGCTCCCATGATTTGGATGGCGGCCATTGGAAACCCTTCAAACGAGAAGGTGGTTCATACCAGCCATCTTCCTGTATTGCGGATGAGCCTTCGCCTTCAGGGGCTATTTTGGGGTTCGAGCAGAGCATTCCGAATTCTTTCACCTACCCCAAACCTGTTGCCGAGCAATCCACCATGTAGGTCAGACATTGTTGTTCTGTACAGATGCTTATGGGCTTGCATTGGCAAGCGGCTCTCATGGCTTGGATGGCGGCCTTTGGAAACCCTTCAAACGAGAAGGCAGTTCATACCAGTCATCTCCCTGTACTTCAGATGAACCTCCACCTTCAGGGGCCACTTTGGGGTTCGTTGAACAGAGCATTCCCACCTACTCCAATCCTGTTGCCAAGCAACCCACCAGGTAGGATGGATACCATTGTTCTATATAAATGCTCACGACTTTGCGTTGGCAAGCGATCCTTATGGTTCGGATGGTGGTCATTGGAAACCCTTTAAACGAGAAGGCGGTTCACACCAGCCATCTTCCCATACTGCGAACGAGCCCGCAGGCCAATCAGGGACGAGTTTTCGGTATGAACGGCGGATCCCCAAATCTTTCGCGGCGTCCTAATGCGACGGTTAGATTGAGATCCCACGGCAATCTTACTCCTTCCAAGGGCACTGCCCAACCTACGGAGTAAGTCAGTCATGTATAGTGGTACTACATACACTTTTAGTTGAAGTGGGACTCATTTCTGCAGGAACAAAGCCCCCCCCAAGGCGAAACAGTAAGATGGGCAGTTCTAATTCCCATGAACAATATTATTGAAGCTTTCGTACTATCTCACGTAGAGGACAGAAAGTGGGGCAATCCAGCAACCAACAACAGAACTCTAACACGAGCGGCCAGTCCAACAACTATGGCGATCGGTAAGGACCGAACAATATACCCGTTCACGTTATTAGCGTACTAAGTTTGCTTGATCGTACCAGGTCTGCACACAAAGATAAGTACTCCAAGCACACTGGTTAGACAGCGATCTCCACTTGTTTGTTCGCTCTCAACCATCTGAAAGTCAACTCAGACATACGTCAGTTGTTTTCCAGCTTTGTTAGGTCTCACTTGAAGCTCCGTCGGGACTTGCCCCGTATACCCTTTACGAGCATGCCACCATTATCTTCTGTTTGTTCTATGTCATTACCCTTTGTTGTGCTGAAGTTGCTGTATCTACTCAAGCTGTGCATGTTTCCAATGCATCTCTCGAGTCCAGGGCCAGAAGTTTGTCTCGCCAAGTTCTAGACTAAGAACCACTGGAAACATATCGACGACAATTGTGCTCTGTTCGGAACTTTGGCGGTCGAATGTACTAATCATTCTTGTATCACTCAAATCCAAGGGGCCGATAGTGAAGGTGTAATTAAGCAAGTCAACAATCGTGACGTAGTTTTCCCCTCTCGAGCGATAAATATCATTGTCACCCTTTTCTGAACGACTTCGCTTTCGAGTTCTCGCTGCAATCGTGGTATTCGATATTTGATACTCTACGAAAAGATCCCCGTCATTTGTTATTGATATGCATTTTCCTTGGCCCGGTGGATATCAGTACCAGCTTTGTTGATGGCTTCCTAATTACTACCCATCGGCACCGACGAGTGAGAGGAGGTGCGACGTCGATCGGGCGCTTCCTCAACACCTAAACTGGCACGTACTCCAATGGTAGTCAACCAGTCATATCGCGGCAAGCGGAACGAAATCTACATCATGCAGACATGATGTCAATATAAAAGCGCTCCTACTTAATTCGTTCATTGTCCGTTTCTCTTGATGACAGACCAAGTTCATCGGACGTCAGTCCGCCGGTTGCACTCCATATCGCACGGGTTGCTGGATCCCAAACACTGATTGTTACCTGGCGAAGAATTGTGAGTACCAAATCAAAGGCTTTCGTTTACAGCAACCTAAGGAGCCCACACTCCCCGATCATGAGTCATGAGCTATATGATGTTCCAAAGTGTGTATGTCGTGTCGATGGATGCGGTCGATAATTCTATAAGCCTTTAGATGTTCTTTACGAAAGTCCAATTTTGAGAAGCAACTGATATCCACCCGCAGTCGGCTGCCGCCCTACATGGAAGATGATCGATGATCAACCACATGTTTTGTCCTACTTGGTAGATAGAAACACTATTTGAAGGTTGTCCTGTCGTCAGATAATCCTTTCGCCGTGACATGTCGCCAATCTACGTTTGCATCAAGATAGCTACGGTTTGCAATGAAGTCCCGGGCTCCCCGAGGCGGATCAAAGACTCCGAGGAAGACAATCATTCCTTCTTGAATACAAAGTCCGGGTAATCGATATAATCGTCCTCGACAAAAACTCAAGGAGTCTATCTGTTGCATCGTATTAGAGAGTTATCGTAGACAGGCCGTGTATAGGGAAACTCACTATACAGAGGAAAGTGCTAGGAACCCAACCTCTATAACTTTTTTGCCCCAGTGATATCGGGGTTGGTATATCGGTGGCTAGCACGAGTTTAGAATAGATCAATCGCAATTTACAGTGAATGAATTTACTGAGCTATGCGACCCAGTTGCACAAGGCCACTCGAACCGACGAAGAAGTTGACCTGGACACATGCGTACAGGATATCGTCAATGAAACCCAAGCACTAACTTACGGCAGCAAGACTGTGGTTGATTGGTGTAATGACGAAGCAATAGCGAACCCAGATGAATCCGGTGCACGTCAGTGCTATAGATCCGTGAGATAAGGGCGTTTAAAGCATAAGCCGATACTCACCAACATTTTGGGACACACTCAGTTTGTCCGCAGGGCGGTTCAAGTCCTTCAAGCCAGCGGCTACTAAACACCATTTCATCAATGGTACCCAAAAGAATATTGTCTTTGGACCTGTTATGCAGACGCAGAGAAGTTAACAGGTGAGGCATATTCGCTGTGGGTAGCTACGCGCGTAACATACCAGCTGGATGATTCAAGAATGCTGCAAACTTAGAAGGAACGGCTGAGGCTGCTGCGCCAGACATTTTCGCTGGACCGATTGATCTCGAGGAAACTGGAGTAAAAAGTTAGTCTTGGACTCTTGGTGACTCGCCCATCCCCGACTCCCACGATAGTGGGGGAGGGTTTTATCTGCCAGAAACGTCCCGCGCCCTGCAAATGGACCTGTAGTGTGCGAAAGCCTTTCTATTTCTAGTTACTTAGGTCAGACTGTACAGTTGATTGATTATTAATGAATGGTGGCTTGTTGTAACTGGTCGACCCACACCTTTCGATCCACACACACTGCTGTCCCGTATTGGTACGTTGTAGCATGGTATAAATCTCATTCCGAGCGATACTAATGTATCCCATTTCAGGTTCTACGTATTGCAGCCTCATTCCTGTATGCCGTCTATATTATTTTTCCTTCATTTCTGTTTTGACAGTGTCAGTGTCTTCTATGATGGAATGATTATTAGCATTACATGCAATGCACTTTCTGTTACTATGTCTTTGCAGTCTTTGCAGAGTGCTCAATATCATCATTGCAAAGTCCTGCTTAAAATTGCTGAATGTGATCCTTTGACTGTATCTCAGTATTTACATCTGCTGTGGTTTCTTTATTCACCTGAGCTAGTAAAACAACAACTGATGTTTATGTCTGCACATGACCTATTTGTTGGGGTTGGCATAGCCACAAGCTGGCAGCCACCTCCTGACCCCTAAAACATACAGTATATAGCTCAAGTAGGATAATGGTGTTGAAGCAATACCTATATACGTAGAGGAACTGCTACTCCAACTCACCTGTTGGGTGGAGTGCACAACCTGAGATGGTACCGGTAGCTGGTCAAGTGTTATGGTCCAACTTTTTATCTTATCTAATCTGCGATTAGATAGCATTTATCTTATCTTAGTGTACAGCCTCTGTCTTATCTGCCTGGTCTAGACCTGTACCTCGTGCTGTACACGCTGCCACCCTTGACATCATTATGCATAGCCTTAGCTCCACAGTGATGTCATTACATAGCCTTCTACCTGCATGTAGCCTCATGGATAGCCTCGCGTAGCCCTTGTGTGTAGTAGTATATATACCGTGCAATCAAGCACCCAGAGGCTCCCCATTCGAGCTCATCTTGGGTCTTTGCTCTAGATACTCGCATCCTATCCTCTCAGAGGCTTAGTGTGTGGTCGGGTCCTTGGTGTTTTGCCTAGGGTCGTCTCATCAAGAGCTGTTATATTATATAAGCGATGAACACTGTTTATATACAACAAATAGTGTGACACATGACTGTGACATGTGACATGTGACATGTAACATCTACTCTAAAGAGGACTATTACTAAGTCTACACTAATATGGGTCGCAGTCTTGTGCGCACTTCGTTGACGGCTTACGCCAGGTGCACGTGCAACTTCAACAAATGGGGCAAATGACAATTGGCTGGCCCCCACTCCATCCAATTCTAAGTTCCAATCCTAGCCACAGCTTCTGCTTCCGCCCCGCAGAGCCATTCACTCACATTACACACTCACAACAGGTTATGAGCCCTGTGGCTCGTGGCTAGGCAAGCAAACAGTTCCAGAATCAAAACTAACTATTATCGAAAACAGAACAACTACCTGTCATAAAATATGTCAGACCTGTTTGGATCTCCACCGCCTCCAGACCATGCACCAGGCCCCCCGTTTGATGGCGGCGAGGAGTCAGTGCCCCCCTATAAAGACAAGCACTTCCTAGGTGCTATCTCCTCATATAAAACACCCAAACCCCTTAACGACGAGAACTGGGTAGCTTGGAAGGGCCAAATCTGGCCCATGCTTGAGTTGAACGGTGTGTGGTCCCACTGCGAAGGAGCAGGCGATCCCCCTGAGGAGGGAACAGCTGAGTGCAGGGACTGGGACACTGCAGAAGGTGTTGCACGCATTCTCATCTCGAATAACCTCTCTGCGGCACAGTTTGTCCATGTTTCCCAGGCAACATCTGTAAAGCAGATGTGGGAGAACTTAAAAGCAGTGCATGAGCACCGAGGACAACAGAGCATTACCGCGTTGAGACGCACCTTATATCAGACGTGTGCCAGAGATGGAGATGACATCGTCACCCACCTGACAAAGATGTGCTCGATCCAGGTGGAGCTACACCATATGGGCTCGATCGTACCTGACAGAGACTTCACAAATATATTAGTTTCGTTGTTGCCAGCATCATGGGATCCATTTACAACATCTTACCTCGGGTCACAGACTGGGGATAAAGTGTTGACTTCGCAGCAATTCATTGCCATCATCCGAGACGAGTGCAATTGCCAGAAGGGCAATGGAGGCGACGGAGGGACGGAGACTGTTTTGACAGCCCAGTCCTCGAAGTGTACCACTAAGAAAAGGAAAGCAGTCAAACCTGAAAAAATGAAGAAAGCTTGCTTTACCTGTGGAAGGACCAACCACTTGGCCAAAGACTGCTTCTTCAAAGGGAAACCCAAGTGCGAGAAGTGTGGTCGTTTCAACCATGAGACCTCCGAGTGCAGGAGCGCTGAGAAGGGGAAGGAGAAAGAGAAGACTGTCACCGAGAATGTAACTACCCAAAATGGGAAACACCATAAGGTGGAACATGCACAGCAGGCACACAACATCCAAGAGGATGAAGATATGGAAGACGGCACATACATCACTAAACATACCGCATCACCCGACTGTGCTGATATACATGCCGACTCTTGGTTGGCGGATTCAGCAGCATCCTCACATTTATCGAGCCTGTGTGAAGCATTCACGGAGTTCACACCACTCAACAAAACCATTAGAGGAGTGGGGAACACAGAGGTTCCTGTAAATGGCAAGGGGACAATTAAATTAAAGAGTCAGGCAGATGGACAGAGTTTTGTGATCGTGCTATGAGATGTACTCTATGTGCCACAGGCACCACACTCAGTAAACAGCTGGTGACAGGGATGATGGTGAACGACAATGACTCACCGAAGTTCGATTGCGACGTGTGCACACAAGCCAAGCTGTTGCACGCACCGTTCCCGCGCCAGAGTGAAACCAGAGCCGAGAGACCAGGCAACTTGACGCACACGAATCTCTGGGAGTGCCGTGTGACGGGGATACACAGCATGAGATACTTCATATCCTTTATAGATGACCATAGCCAGTGCATAGCAATCGAATTCCTGCGAACAAAGGATCAAGCTGCAGAAAAATTTCGAAACTATGTGGCTTACCTCAAATGCCAATATAACATGTGCCCCAAGCGATTCTGCGTGGATAACGGCAGCGAATACATAATGGGAGACCTACAAAGGTGGTGTGTGTCAAAGGGGATCAAACTCGAATATATGGCACCGCACTCACCTGCTCAAAATGGCGTAGCGGAACGGATGAACCATACATTGGCCAAACTTGCTCGTGCAATGATTTTCTCCACACAGGTGCCTAAATTCCTTTGGCCTGAGGCCATTGCGCATGCCGCCTACCTGCAAAACCGAACACATACACGCGCACTTGAATCGAAGACACCACTTGAGGCATGGAGCGGATGGAAACCAGATGTTTCGCATCTGCATGAATTTGGAAGCCCAGTTTGGATCCTAAATGAGGGTCAGCTCACCAAACTACAACCCAGAAGTACAAAACATACCTTTATGGGCTTTGTTGATGGGCCCAAGGCCATCAAATACTACAATGCTGCGATGAGACAGGTGTGTGTCTTGCGCAACTTCCAATTCCCTGTCATATCAACTTCCCAAACACAACCAAATATGAGTGCCACTCTACCGCAGATCCTGCACAGAGTGAAAGGGAAACAGCGCCCATCGGGACAGAGAGTGAAACAAATAAAAATGTCACCCACCCAGATGAGAGCAACAACGACAGGAGAAAAAGGAAATGGACCGCTGACGAAGTGCCAAATGGCGAAGTCAGAATGAGTCAGAGGGAAAAGAAAACACACGACTATCATCTGTTAGACGATCCTTGGGCAGATGAAGACGAAACAGGTGTGACGACAGGCACAATCTCCAGCGAGATGGCAAATATGACCTCCGCTGAGAGGGTTTACGCTGCATCCAGTGAACCTAGCGTTGCACCAGATAATCCAAGAACTCTGTGCGAAGCACGAGAGTCCCCAGACTGGCCGAACTGGGAGAAGGCCATGAAGACCGAGCTAGACCAGCTACATAAAATGGGTACCTGGGAGTTAGTAGACCTGCCAGAAGGGCACACTCCGATATCAAACAAATGGGTACTCACTAAAAAATATGACAAGGATGGCAACCTACAAAAGTATAAGGCCAGGTTAGTTGCCAAAGGCTACTCGCAGCAGCCAGGAATGGACTATACCAATACATTTTCCCTGGTCGTGCACCTCAAAACCATCTGGACCCTGTTGGCACTAGCAGTTGCCGAGAACTGGGAGATCCAGCAGATGGACGTGAAGGGCGCTTACCTAAATAGTATGATCAAAGAACAAATATACATGCGACAGCCGGAAGGCTATGACGACGGGACCGGCCATTTATTTTGTGAGGTGAACTGGCTAAACTCAACACTAGACAAGAGTCAGAACAGACTCAGTACTTCTGTGCAAACAGAGACTCTATTTAACTAACCTAGACAAGAGTCAGAACAGACTACATGGGTCAGTATGATAGTAAAAGAGTGTGTAGGATAGTCTTACCTCAGTACTTCTGTGCAAACAGAGACTAAGGTACGAAACGAAAGAAAACATCCTATAAAGAATGACCATGATTATGTAAGGAATGCTCAGCGTGTCCGTACTAAGAATAAGGAAAAGATGGTACTGTAGGGACCGGGAATTTCAACAGTTTATGCCACTTGAAAAAGTCCCTATATGGCCTAAAACAGGCCAGGCGCGAGTGGAACATTGAGCTAAATAAACAGTTAGAGTCCTTGGGATGGAAACCTACCATGGTAGATCCGTGCGCATACGTCAGAAAGTTGCCAGAGGGAATTGAAGTCGTGGCCGTATGGGTCAACGATCTGCTGCTTTTTGCGAGCAACGAGAGCCTAATGAATAAAATGAAACTTGAGCTAAAATCAATCTTTGACATCACTGACCTTGGAGAACCTGCCAAGATCGTTGGCATCAAAATCGAGAGGGATCTCACAAAAGGCATGATCATGATCTCACAAAAACAATATATTGAGTCAATTCTACAGAAGGAGGGACTAACTGATGCTCACCCAGTTGCCGTGCTGATGGACCCAAATATCCAACTTCAACCCTCTGAAGGGGAGGCACAGGACAAGAGCAATAATTTTGCGTCGTTGATCGGATTGTTGATGTACCTGGCCGTGGCGACGAGACCAGACATCGCATATGCCATATTTAGACTAGGGTCCTACATGGCAAACCCTTCGATGTCACACTGGGCGGCTGCCAAGCAAGTTCTGTGATATCTGTCAGGGACCTGGAGCTATGGGATAACATACCATGCTTCAGAGGTGAGACCTGGCGAGAACCAGTTCCTTGGGTATTCTGACACGAGCTATGCAAATAACGACGACGCTACATCAATCTCTGGGTACGTCTTCAGCATGGGTGGAGGTGCGATCACATGGGGATCGAGGAAGCAAACCAGCGTGTCCTTATCTTCAACAGAGTCCGAGTATGTTGCACTGGCAGATGCAGCCCGGTGTCACGCACCAAACAGGTTTGGTACAGTGAACATGGAAGATAATGCCTATATTGAATGATCCTTATGCGAAGGATAAGCACGACGGACCCTCATCGTAGCCATCTATCGCACAAGAAGACTATCCTGATGCGAGAGATGAATGCCAATGCAGACAGTCATCTATCGCACGAGAACCACCAAGAAGCAGAAGAAACTGAAGGAATAACGTCAATTGTGGTATGAGAAAGGAATGCACATGTCTGCAGTCCAACTCCCATACCAGAAGGATCAAAGAAGCCGAAGAATTGATGGAGAAATGAAGGAGAAAGAGAAGAAATGATTTTTAGTGCCCAAATGTCATTTTTAGGTGCCCAGTGCCGGCATTCCGATATTTTGAATAGCTCCATTGTTTCTAAAGCTATCAGGCACGTGACTATACCATCAGAGAGCCTAGAACATGGTCTATCTGCCTGTCAAGTTCCGACGCAAATCTGTTCATTTCCCACGGAGATATTCCCCCCGCAATCCAGACGTTCGCTTCATCGCTCACTGCATACAAAAAAGTACAAAATACAAAAAGAGGACACATGTGTATATATGATTGAAATGGAGCAAATTGTCATGACTGTGACATCTGATCACCCTATTGTCTGATCGCATCCATGCGTTCGCCATCCATTTTATTGTATGTACTCCCTTTTCCGTTCCACTCAGTATAAATACCTAGATACTCGGTCTGTTGTAGTTTCAGTTCAAATATCGAATAAGATACTTCTCCTCTGTTCTCCCTTCGCACTCTCCGTCTCTGCCTCGTGCAAGCACTCAGTTGTAGACTGATCTAACTCGGACTCTCCATCAAACCATCAGTCGGCCTTCCTACCACTCGGGAAGCACAACTACGCTATGTAGCATCTCGGTCTTACCGCTAGGCCAACCTCTGACCCCCAGACCCCTTGTAGAGATCAGATTGGTGAAGAACCAGTCTTGACACAAATAAGAAGGCAAGATGTGGCCTAAAAAAAGAGTGCACACAAGGGGACTTGAACTGGCACCTTAGGTAAAAAAAGAGTGACATCAACCATTAAGCCATAGAGGCATTGTTGGCTTTGTCATCAATCCAAATATGACCAAATGTAGTCAATTCAGTCATATTTGCATTGTTGATGATGACACTGTTGTGCTTTTAGTCTAATGGTTGACAGCTCTCTTCTTTTTACCTAAGACATCAGTTCGAGTCCCCTTGTGTGCAATCTTTTTAGGCCATATCTTGCCTTCTTATTTGCTCCATTTCAAACATGTGTCCTCTTTTTGTATTTTGTACTTTTTTGTGCATACCCCATTAGCAGCATTTGCTAGTCAATACTACTTGAAAGTTTTCCTACTGAATATTTGCACTCCAACATTAGATAATGCTCTGCACCACCTAAGGCACCACTTCTCGGTACCAATAGAGGTCTCTTAGACCGGTTTTTATGTTATGGGCAACCTATCTAAGAGACCCACGATCGTCAGAGGATCCCGACCAGAACTAGCCAGTTGCACCTGCATTTTGATTTCCTCGGCTGCATTCTGGCAGGATCCTCCTTGTTGCCTCCTTGTTGCTTCTGGCATGCTACGCTGGGCCTCTCCAGCACCCTCCTGCTCTCCTCAGACCCTCCACTGAGGGTCATTCAACATCCTAGAGCCCTGAAGATCCTCCTGGCTCTGAGAGTTGTTCAGCACCTCAGAATGTCGTCACCAGTATGTCCCTCTTGTCATTTATTTCAGATTGTTCGAACGACCTCTTTCTCCTTTATTATACCACAAATATGATGTTGGCACCCCTCCCACCCTCCACAGATCCTCCCAGAGTGTCTGTCATTTGGCGGTCGTCACCTGTAAGTCTCTTATCATTGATTTCAGATGGTCCAATGACCCCCTTTTTCTCTTTTATTATACCACAAATATGATGTTGGCACCCCTCGCACACCCTGCGGATCCTCCCAGAGAGTCACTCAGCACCCCAGAGCCTCGTCACCAGTAAGTACCTCTTGTTGTTGATTTCAGATAAGTTCTCATGCCCTCTGTTCTTTCCTTCACATTCTCTTATACTACAATGTCAGTAGCCCATGCTACTCGTTCGTCCCAAGCTATCATGACCAAGGGGCTGGGCCAGCACTTTACTAGCCCTCAAAAGCCACAGGACAAGAAGAAGAGATGTATGGCCATACCAGTTCCCAGAAATGGCTCTAAATGGCAGAAACTTCTCAATGAACTCAAAGACTTACTTACTCCTCAACCTTCGGACACCAAACTGTTGCCAAGTACTATCAACTGGGCTGCTTCTCCCATCCACGAGTTAGAAGTATGAAGGCTACGAGCGGACGTAGTGCGCGAGAGCGGTGCGCAGCGGAGACGTAAGGCGAGGCACTCAGAGTAAGCAGTCAAGGAACGAGGGCGCAGAAGGTCCTCTCCTATTTGTTGGAGCTATATATTTATACTATGTATTGACTATGATATCATACTTGTCATCATTGTGGCTGACGCCGAGTTGCCGCAGCCTCACTACGACTCAACACTCCCCTTCAAAGAGGGGTCAGCCCTAATTCTGCTGAGTGTAAGTGATGTTTTGGCTTAGGTAGAGGTTTAGTAAATATATCTGCTGTCATGTTAGCAGTAGGACAATATTTTACCTCTATTATGCCTTCTTTTATCTTCTGCCTAATATAATGATTCCTTGTATCAAAATGCTTAGTTCTTTTATGATATTGGGGATTTTTGGCTATAGCCAAAGAGCCACTATTATCACCATAAATTAAAATGGGTTTTGGTTGGTTAAATTCCAACCCCTTTAACAGATTACATAACCAGACTGCTTCTCTGGTTGCATCTGCTAAGGCAATATATTCTGATTCAGTTGAGGATAGAGCAACATCAGTCTGCTTCTTAGATCCCCAAGAAATAGCTCCCCCATTCATAAGAAATACATACCCAGAGACAGAGGTAAGATCATCATTATTAGCATAACTGGCATCTGAATATCCTAGAAAGTGATTCTCTCCAGGTTCAGGCCTACTAACCCTATAGGTTATACCATAGTCTTTGGTTCCTGAGAGATAACGTAAAATATGTTTAGCTGCTGTCCAGTGGGACATATTGGGATTAGCCATAAATGAACCCAATCTGTAGACAGCATATGCTATATCAGGCCTAGTAGCCACAGCTAAATACATTAATGAGCCAATCAAAGATGCAAAACTTTTGGAGAAATTCTCCTGCTGATAATCGGATGCAAAACTTTTAGGGCAATTCCCTTGCTGATAACCCTCTGACTCCCCTTCAGAAGGATTGAGTTTTATATTAGGATCCATAGGCATGCCCACAGAGTTAGCATCTGCCATACCCTGTTTTTGGAGGATCATTCCCAGAAATTGTTTCTGAGAAATTACTAAAGTATTATTAGTTCGATCGCGATCAATTTCGATGCCTACAATTTTGGAAGGTTCTCCAAGATCAGTAATCTCAAAGGTAGATTGTAACTCATGTTTTAGATCTTTCATGAGTGCTGGATTGCTAGCAAAAAGGAGTAGGTCATCGACCCATACAGTAATGATCTCAATCCCTTCTAAGTGGATTTAGGTGTCCAGCCATGAGACTCCAACTGTTGATTAAATTCAAGGCGGGAGTAAGCACATGGATCTACCATGGAAGGTGTCCAGCCATGAGACTCCAACTGTTGATTAAATTCAAGGTTCCATTCACGCCCTGCTTGTTTTAATCCATATAAGGATTTTATTAAACGGCAAACACGGCCTGAGCCATCATCATATCCTTCGGGCTGATTCATATATAATTCTTCTTTTATTTTACCATTTAAATAAGCCCCCTTAACATCCATCTGTTGGATCTCCCAATTCTCTGATAGGGCAAGAGCTAATAAGGTACGAATAGTTTCCAGTCTTACTACTGGAGCAAATGTATCTGTATAATCCATACCTGGCATCTGAGAATAGCCTTTGGCTACCAAACGTGCCTTAAATTTCAATAAATTGCCCTCTTTATCGTATTTCTTATTGAGTACCCATTTATTAGATACGGGTGTACGCTCTTTCGGAGGGTTTACCAGTATCCAGGTACCCATTTTATGTAATTGATTGAGTTCGGCTTGTACAGCCTTTTCCCAATCGGGCCATTCAGGAGATCTCCGAGCTTCAGCTAGGGACTTTGGATTATCGGGCGCAATAGGAGTGTCACAATATGTAGTGTACACTCTATTAGCAGATAACATACTTAGTTCGTCGTCATCTACCCATGGATCGTCAAGTAATCTGTAGTCATGTGTAGACTTTGGTCGTTTACTACGCCTTATAGTGCTATTTTCTTCGTTATTCCCAATTTTTCGTTTATGACCAATACCTGCTTCTTTATTTATATGATCCATATTCTCATGTTCATTTACTGGTGGTATGGTCTCTCTCTCCCCCTCGCTCGACACGCATGGTACAAGCGGCTCATGACTGGCAACAGGGTGAGTAGAAGTTTCCAAATTTGGAAAACGATAATTGCGGGACACGCACACTTGGTGCGTCCTTCTGTTGTAGTATCTCACTGCCTTGGGGCCATCCGCAAACCCCACAAAGGTATGTTGTTCGCTTTTTGGCTCAAGTTTAGACACATTTTGACCTTCCATCAACACCCAAACAGGTGATCCGAACTCTTGCAAGTGAGACACATTTGGCCGTTGACCACACCAAGATTCAAGCGGTGTCGAACGATCAAGCGCCCAAGTATGGGTACGATTTCTCAAGTATGCGGCATGCGCGACAGCTTCTGGCCAGAGGAAAGTCGGTACTTCCCGCGCGATCAACATCGCACGCATCAATTCGGCCAAAGTTCGATTCATGCGCTCAGCAACTCCGTTTTGCTCTGGTGAGTGTGGAGCTGTATATTCAAATTTTATTCCTTTCAACTCACACCAGTTTACGAGGTCTTTGTTCACATATTCCCTGCCATTATCGGCTCTAAAAGCCTTAGGTTGCATGTCATACTGACGTTCTAGGTATGCAACATAACCTTTTATTTTACTGGCGGTCTGATCTTTAGTTTTCAGGAACTCGATTGCCACACAGCGGCTGTGATCGTCGACAAACGAAAGAAAATATTTGGCTCCATTGTGGCCAATGGTTCGTGCCTCCCACAAGTCTGTGTGGGTCAATTCCCCCGCGTTCCGAGCACGATGTTCAGCATGTCTCGGAAACGGTGCACGGGCTTGTTTGGCTTGTATACATGCCTCACAGGTAGTCATAGGTGAGTCAGATGAAGTTACATTTAAGCCGTCTACGAGATTTTGGGTCAACGTTCGTTGTAACCCACTAATACCCACATGCCCAAATCGGCGGTGCCAATCGGCCCAAGTAAATAGGACTGTTTCGGTCGCTGAGGAATCTTGTGGCGGCGTCGCCGTGGAAACGTTAAGTAAGTACATTCGTTCGACTCGTTGTCCAACAGCAATTAAAATTTGATTTTTATCATATAGTTGTATGATTCTGTTTCCCATAGTGGCACGTCCACCACTCTCATCAAGTCGCGTCAACGAGACAAGACTATTTGGAGCACTAGGAACATATAATACATTTGGTAAGACAATTGTTATATTCTTTTCGTTAACCCGACTTTTGAGCTCAACGGAACCTTTCCCTTCAACAGGTACAAGTACATTTCCGACTCCTTTTACGTGTGTATGGAGTGGAGTAAAACACCGGTAAGCTTCTCTTTTATTCGATATGTGCGAAGAGGTGGCTGAGTCAGCCAACCACGAATCAGAAGTAATCGCATCAGTATTGTCGGGCGATATATGTTGTTGAGTGACGTACGTAGCGTCCGTCATCTCTTCGTCTTCCTTTACATCGCGTACCTGTTGTGTACGCTCAACCTTTCGACGCTTACCACCTTTTGTAGGAACGCCTTTGGTTTTCTTCCCCGCGGCTGGGCTCCAACAATCAGGAGCCTTATGTCCAAGTTTCCCGCAATTGTTGCATTTGGGCTTCCCCTTATGAAAGCAATCGTCCGTGACATGATTGTTGCGGAAGCAAATAGCACAGGTACGTTTCTTCGATCCACTCTTTTCCTTCTTCTCCTCACGAGCTCTCTTCTTCCCCCGCGGGCCTGTCGCCGGCTGTGCCGTCATCGTCAGAGACGAGTTGCCTTCATCTTGGCCCTCTTCGGCGCCAGGCACAGTCTTCCTTCGATTATACTCGTCACGAATGATGGCGATGAGTTCTTGTGAAGTCATGACTGCATTCCCAGTCTGAGAGCCGAGATACGAGGCTGTAAAGGCATCCCATGTGATGGGCAACGAAGAAACTAAAATGCTCTTAAAGTCTTCGTCATTTACCTTCGAGCCCATCTGATGAAGGGTCGCCTGGTACGAGCGCATTGTATTCACGTGCGCGGTAATATCGTCGCCTTCAACAGCCTTTGTATGGTAAAGGGTACGACGTAGCGCCGTGATGCTTTGCTGTCCGCGCATCTCGTGGACAGCAGTGAGGTTATCCCACATTTGCTTGGCCGTAACGGCCTGTGCGATATGAACAAATTGCGCAGCCTTTAGGTTTCCCGAAATTAGCAACTTTGTTACCTCTTCGGCGGTAGCCCACTTGTCGAAAGCACGAGGCTCGTTCACTTCAGGGGGGACAATGGTCCCATCACAGTGACCCCAAACTTTATTAACACGAAGCATCGAGGTCATCTGCCCCTTCCATGCGACCCAGTTCGTATCGTCAAGCGGCTCCGACGTTTTCCAGCTGCCAAGTGCTCCGAGAAAGCGACTTTGCATATATGGGGGAGGAGGAGGTTCGTACGTCTCCTCTTCCGTGGGCATAACATTCGTATTTACGTTCGTATTGGCATTCTCGTCCATTAACATCGCCATCGACACTTGTTCGATATTTTCTTGTGACGACATAGGGGTAGAGCAAGACAACAGATTTGTTTCGTCGATATATGAATTGAGTACTTGCCTAGAATGAGCAATCGGGGCTCATAACCTATGAAGGCTACGAGCGGACGTAGTGCGCGAGAGCGGTGCGCAGCGGAGACGTAAGGCGAGGCACTCAGAGTAAGCAGTCAAGGAACGAGGGCACAGAAGGTCCTCTCCTATTTGTCGGAGCTATATATTTATACTATGTATTGACTATGATATCATACTTGTCGTCATTGTGGCTGACGCCGAGTTGCCGCAGCCTCACTACGACTCAACAAGAAGAACCATCGGAGGCACTGCCAATGGAGCTGGACGATGCGTCATTTACAATTGACGCTGAGGATGAATCATGCTCTGTCTCCACAGAGCGTGTTCGCACCGTCTGCCCTACTGCTAGGTCGATTTCCATGTGTGCCAGCTGGAAAGCACTTATACCGACCCTCATCGACCCTTTTCTCAAGTACACGGCATCCACGCTTGGCCAACCATTATTGGCGCTGGGTTCTCTGCTCTCTTCCTGTTCATCAGGTTGCCAAGTGCGAAAATCAACTGAAATTTTATGTTTGTTTTTTGATCGTAAGGAATGTAACCTCCAGCCATTTCCCCATTCGCTAACCCAGCACCTTAGGCATCATGTCTATAAACACCCTCAGTTGTCCATGTTCCACCCTCCCTCGCACGCTCGTTGTCCATGGTTTATTTCCCACTGTGCCATCACAGCCATGGATGGCCATCTCCATCAAGCTTCTTTCTTTGTGTTGTGCACTTTTCGAGTGTTCATGTGATGCGACTCATGCACTCGCTGCTGCTCTCAGCACATATTACACACGGTGAGGTTTTTGTGTGACAAATCACAAAGTAAGTCGCATTCTTCGTCTCTTCCATCTCTGACTGTTAAATACACAAGGGCATCACCATGAAAGATCCATTTCGGCGCGGTGTGAGTCAAAGTGTGGATTTGGGTCGGAGTAATAACCCAAACACAACACCAACAAAGGACTACAAAAAAGTGCGAGTGGTGGTTTACCTCCACGGTGTCCAGAGAGGATGTGCTGAGGAGGGGGGGAAGGGGATCTACACCAACAGGGTGATGCAGACGATGATGCAGGATACTCCTGGGGTACAGGAGCAATAGATGATGAAGGGGATAGGGGTCTGGACTCTTCCTAAAGCCTAGGAAGTGTCAAAGTGGGGATTGGGTTGACTGAGACTGAAACAGTGATACTACACCTAGAGATTGGTGCAGCAAAGGGGCAGAGATGCCTCTGATGTCCAGAGGCGAGGAAGATTGACTGGTATGAAGCCTAGACTCCGCTTGAGCCTAGTATAAAGAATAGATCTTGAATAACTTGGATAAACTTGACAATATTGAGCCTTTAGACCTTCACTGAAGCCTACAAGGACTCAAAGACTGAAGGGATACTGATTGAGAGAGTCTGAGAGAGGGATAATTTTGTGCAATTGGGTCTTTTTTTCTGGGCTGAGCCCAGGGGTTTAAATACATGGGGGGGGCACAGCATTAAAGTACAAAAAGAGAAGGGAATAAGCAGAATTTGTCAAGGATTGGTAAGGGATTGGTAAGAGCTTTGTAAGGGGTTTGTAAGCGATCAGTAAGCAAGGGATAAGCAGGAATGAGTAAGCATAGGGAGCATGAATAAGCTGCTGAGTAAAGGAATGAGTAAGCTGCATGACAAGATTGATTGGTAAGGGAGTGAGTCATCAGCTGAGTAATATACCAAAAATGTGAAAGGGATAGAGTAATACTGATGACAAGAGAGCATCAGTAAGCAAGGGATGAGTCACTGCACAGCAGAAGGAGTCATTGATGCACAGCCTAAGAAGTTTGATGGGGGGCTGTGTACCATCAAGAATTTGATGGGACAACAATGGGGAAGATCTGAGATTAATAGGGGGATTGATCCGAGACAAAACAACCACAAGAAGGGTACCAGGGGTCCAGAGGTCTTTTGGGGGGTCAGCATACACTAAGGTA
>JAYMGJ010000348.1:0-28870 GCA_037178675.1 Scleroderma bovista
TGGTGTCAGCATGGACTCCCGTCTTCCGTTGTGTCAGACCAAGGGTCGGTCTTTGCAAGCAACTTCCTGGGGGAGTTGTACAGACTCTTAGGCGTAAAAAGGAAAATGTCTACAGCATTTCACCCTCAGACCGATGGTCAAACAGAGTGGTTGAACCGCGAAATTAATCAGTATCTCCGAACCTATGTAAACGATCGACAGGACGAATGGGCCAAATGGATCAAAATTGCCCAGTTCGTCTGGAACAACACGGTTTCGGAGGTAACCACTGATTCACCGTTCGGAATCACCCGGAGTTATTCCCCTCGTATGGGTGTTGAGCCGTTGGACACAGTAGCCCCAGCGGCTAAAGACTTTGCCGCCATATTTAATAAAGTTGTCGAGTCTTCTGAGAAGGCAAAATGTAATATGAAGCTTCAGGCAGATAAACATAGAAATCCCGCCCCGGACTATGTTGTAGGCCAACAGGTTTGGCTTTCTATGGACAACCTTTGTATGCTGAATCGTGCTTCTAAGAAGCTTATGGAGAAGTGGATCAGTCCCTATGAGGTCACTCGCATAATCCCGAATGCGGTTGAGCTTAAGCTCCTGAAAACTCTTTGGATTCACCCAGTTGTGAATGTTTCGCAAGTAAAACCTTATTTAGGTCCTCTTCCCGGTCAGCCCGTGTCTCGGCCCGGTCCGGTACGTGTTTCTGAAGAACGCGACAAAGAATACGAAGTAGACTACATTGTGGCTTCTTGTATTTATAAAAGGCAACTCCAGTATCTGGTACACTGGAAAGGATACGAAGAACATGAGAGAACATGGGAGCCCTCGTCAAATTTAAAGAATTCTCCTCTGGTAGTTGAGCGCTTTTACCGAGAAAACCCCTCTGCTCCTCGGAAACTTCGTATGGCCCAAGTGGACTTTGACTCGTTATTTAGTTGTATCCCCGAAAACCTCACAGTTTGCGACGCTCAGTTCTGCAGTCTGGAATCCTGCACCTGAGGGGGGAGTAGTGTTACGATCCAACTTTTTATCTTATCTTAGTGTACAGCCTCTATCTTATCTACCTAGTCTAGACCTGTACCTCATGCTGTACACACTGCCACCCTTGACACCATTACGCATAGCCTTCTACCTGCACGTAGCCTCATGCATAGCCTCGCGTAGCCCCCGTGTATAGTAGTATATATACCGTGCAATCAAGCACCCAGAGGCTCCCCATTCGAGCTCATCTTGGGTCTTTGCTCTAGATACTCGCGTCCTATTCTCTCAGAGTCTTAGCATGTGGTCGGGTCCTTGGTGTTTGCCTAGGGTCGTCTCAATGACAGCCAAATCAGTGCCCCTGTTGTTGAACTATACGACTCCGGCTCCATGCGGCACATCTCACCATACAAGGACAAGTTCGTGTCCCTCACGGCCATCTCACCCAAGTCATTCTCAGCCGCCAACAAGCAGTCTTTCAATGCCACTGCAATCGGTGATCTGGTCATTGAGGTGCCTAACGGGTACGACGTGACGAAGCTCAGGCTCACTGAAGTCTTGTACTCGCCTGCAGTGGGCTACACCCTGGTGTCCATTGGGCGTCTTGACCAGCTTGGTTATTCTGTTACCTTTGCTGACGGTGCTTGTACTATTCGCAGCCCTGACGATGACGTCATTGGGCACGTACCTAAGTCCCAGGCAGGACTTTATCGTGTTATCCACACCGGCGGGGATGACAGCATGAATGCAGTTGAGACTGTTACCGTTATGGAGCTCCATTGAAGGATGGGGCATATCTCGCCAACCATTGCTCGCCATCTAGCTGAGAACGGACTTGTGTCAGGCTTGAAGTTTGATTTGTTGAAAGACGAACCTACCTTCTGCGAAGCTTGTGTATATGCAAAGGCCACCAGGAAGCCTGTCGCCAAGGAACGTGCTGGTGAGCGTGCCAAAATATTTGCTGCTGAAGTGCATACGGATGTCTGGGGACCAGCTCCTGTCCAAACCCTTGGTGGGCGGCGTTATTATATTACATTCACAGATGACAAGACCCGCCTCACATACCTGCATCTCCTCCGCCAGAAGAGCGATGCCTTCGCTGCCTACCAGGACTTTGAGGCATGGTGCCGTACCCAGCACAATGCTGTTGTCAAAGTGTTACATTCCGATCGCGGCGGTGAATACCTTGGAAAGGAGTTTGTCATGCACCTCAAAATGGCTGGAACAAAACAGAAACTTACTGTTCACGACACTCCGCAGCACAACGGCGTTGCTGAGCGTCTCAATCACACTTTGCTGGAGAAAGTCAGAGCCATGTTGCACGAGAGTGGCTTACCTCGTACATTATGGGGTGAGGCTGTCCACCACGCCGTCTGGCTGAAGAACTGGACACCGACGAAAGCACTCGAGGGCGGGACACCTATTGAAGCTGCTACTGGGCAGAAGCCCGACCTGAGTTGAGCACGCGTGTGGGGTTCGCGTGTCTGGGTGCGTGTTGAAGGGGGAACTAAGCTGGGTGGGCACGTTGTAGAAGGTCGCTGGGTGGGCATTGATGATGACAGCCCTAATGGTTGTTGTGTCTACTGGCCTGAAAAACGCTCTGTTTCTGTCGAGTGGAACATGTACTGGGACCCGACCTTTGCTGAGCCATTATCTCGCGAGGGGGAGCAAGAAGAGAGTAACTTACCTAACGCGATACTAACGGCTCCACCCCCAGTTCCAGCAACGAGCGCTGCACCGCCCGCTCCTGTTATTCTGATTCCCTCCAAGGTTGCACCACCTCCAGATGACCCACCTGTTGAAAAGCGAGACCGTAAGCCCAGCCAATGCGTCACTGACATCCTCGCAGGTCAGGGCAACATAGGTCGACGCGGCCAACCCGCTGTACCACGAGGTGTGCAGCTTCCAACTGAGATCGCAGAAGCTGTCATTCTCCCCGGACTAACCGACCCTCTCGATGTCAATAACCTCGTGGCTGCATACCTGATGACGGTTGTCGATGACTCAGATGATGTCTTATGCGCCATCAATCTCACCATGATGATGGAGGGGGCCACCGCTGAGTCTGAGGCCCTAGAGCCTAGCTCGTTGGCTGAAGCCCGCCGTTGCCCGGATTGGTTGCAGTGGGAGGCTGGTATAAAGGAAGAGTTAGCGACTCTGCAGGCAGCTGAGACTTGGGAACTCGTTGACACACCTCGTGGCACCAACATAGTTGGATCCAAGTGGGTTTTCCGTGCGAAGAAGGACGCAGCAGGCAATGTGGTTTGCCACAAAGCCCGACTCGTCGCCCAAGGGTACTCACAGGTCGAAGGTGTCAACTACTTTGATATGTTTGCCCCGGTTGCAACGCTTGCGTCTATTTGAACCGTCCTCGCCATGGCAGCACGCTCTGACCTAGAGCTTCATCAGATCAATATCAAGGGCGCATACCTGAATGGGACACTCACCAACGACGAAGTCATTTACATGCGTCAACCACCCAGTTTCGAGTCTGCTGACCACCCCCACAAAGTCTGTCGCCTTCGAAAGACCTTGTATGGCCTAAAGCAGAGTGGCTGCCATTGGTATCAGCGGCTGGTAAAAATTCTCATCGACGAGCTGGGTTTTACCCAGTGCTCTGTCGACCAGGCCGTGTACTTCAGGTGTAGAACCCCCGGTGAGCTTGTCATCGTCGTTGTTCATGTTGATGATTGCACGATTGCGGCCCAAACTCTGCGAGAAATCAATGAGTTCAAGTGCAATATTAAAAAGCACGTGGAAATCACTGACCTTGGCGAGCTCCACTGGCTACTGGGGATCGAGGTGACGAGGAACAGAGACGAACGTACCATTTCTCTGTGTCAACGACCTTACATCGAGTCGATCACCTGCCGTTTTGGCTTCGACGAGCTCAAGCCCGTCTCGAACCCAATGGAACCAAGTACCAAGCTACATTCGGGTCAGTCACCATCAACTGGCGCTGAATATGCCACAATGTGACACGTACCTTATCGCGAAGCTATTGGCTCGCTCATGTATGCCTCCCTCGCCACTCGTCCCGACATTTCGTATGCCGTTACGACCGTCTCGCATTTCTCAAATAATCCCGGAATGCCTCACTGGGAGGCTGTCAGACAAATCTATTGTTACCTACTCGGGACGAAAGATTTGAGACTCACATATGGGGGAGCGCCAAGCGCGCTGGTTGGCTATGCAGACACAGATGGCAGCATGGCGGAAGATCGCAAAGCGATCTCTGGGTACACTTTCTTGATTGACGGAGGCACTGTGTCGTGGTCTTCTAAAAAGCAGGAAATCATCTCGCTGTCAACGACAGAGAGTGAGTACGTGGCTGTGACGCACGCGGCCAAGGAGGCTTTATGGCTCCGATCGCTCATCGGAGAGCTGTTTTCGCCGTTCGATGAACCTACCATGCTGTTCTCTGACAATCAGTCAGCTATTGCGCTATCAAAGGACCATCAGTACCATGCACGTACCAAGCATATTGATATTTGTTTCCACTTTATCCGCTGGGTCGTGGAAAACGGAAAGATCCGCCTCATTTACTGCCCTACCGCCGATATGGTTGCCGACACCCTGACGAAAGCCCTTCCGTCCCCCAAAGTGAAGCACTTTGCTGTCGAACTCGGCCTACGTCCAACTTGAGGGGGAGTGTTGAAATCAGCAAGTCGTCCGTAGCGGTACCTTGCAAATTGACGCATTCGCTTTTAGTCGCGAGAGCTACATACTTCCGCAGAACGATTACATAACACACGCTCTGTCATAGCATATGATACGACTCGGAGCATGGTTTGTTTTCCTTATTGTTTTCTCTAGTCTCACTCGTTCCCTGTAACATGCCTAGGTTACCTCTTGTACTGTCCAACACAGTGTCTTGTGTATTGTACAGTGCGGTGTCACACACCAAACAGGTTTGGTACAGTGAACATGGAAGATAACGCCTATATTGAATGATCCTTATGCGAAGGATAAGCACGACGGACCCTCATCGTAGCCATCCATCACACAAGACGACTATCCTGATGCGAGAGATGAATGCCAATGCAGACAGTCATCTATCGCACGAGAACCGCCAAGAAGCAGAAGAAACTGAAGGAATAACGTCAATTGTGGTATGAGAAACGAATGCACACGTCTGCAGTCCAACTCCCATACCAGAACGATCAAAGAAGCCGAAGAATTGATGGAGAAACGAAGGAGAAAGAGAAGAAATGATTTTTAGCGCCCAAATGTCATTTTAGGCGCCCAGTGCCAGCATTCCGATATTTTGAATAGCTCCGTCGTTTCTGAAGCTATCAGGCACGTGACTATACCGTCAGAACGCCTAGAGCGTGGTCTATCTGCCTGTCAAGTTTCGACGCAAATCTGTTCATTTCCCACGGAGATATTCCCCCCGCAATCCAGATGTTCGCTTCATCACTCACTATGTATGGAGTCCATATTTTCTCTGGATCATTTCTCCGCTATTGCTGCAGATCTCCACTATGTCCTGCTCTTAGGACAGCCTCTCCCAGAGTTCCCGTGCACTGCCTGGCACATATCTTCCCAGCCTGCTCCCTCAGTCCCTCTCGTTCTCGGTCAGCGCGTTCTCCTCGTCAGTCCTGCGTCAAGGACGTACTTTGGTCATCTTAGGTCTATTGTCAAGCTTGAGAAGTCTTCTCTGGTCGTCTCTGTGTCCCCTGAGCCCTCAGCCTATGGTCCCTTCCTCCCAGATACTTGCCATGTCCATCTTCCTCTGTCGTTCGTCTCGCTTCCCTGGATGCATCAAATTCAGTACTCTATCTGCTTCCCTACTTTCAGACGACGTCCCCCAGCACCATGACAGTTATTCCCCCCACTTTATAGTGCTATTAGGAAGAAGAACCCTCTCTCGTTCTTTCCCTGAAGAGAGCTCGTCAAGGGAGCCCATGGTTGCGCTTCAGCGGCGCTAGAACACATGCACTATACCTTAGTGTATGCTGACCCCCCAAAAGACCTCTGGACCCCTGGTACCCTTCTTGTGGCTGTTTTGTCTCGGATCAATCCCCCTATTAATCCCAGATCTTCCCCATTGTTGTCCCATCAAATTCTTGATGGTACACAGCCCCCCCATCAAACTTCTTAGGCTGTGCATCAATGACTCCTTCTGCTGTGCAGTGACTCATCCCTTGCTTACTGATGCTCTCTTGTCATCAGTATTACTCTATCCCTTTCGCATTTTTGGTATATTACTCAGCTGATGACTCACTCCCTTACCAATCAATCTTGTCATGCAGCTTACTCATTCCTTTACTCAGCAGCTTATTCATGCTTCCTATGCTTACTCATTCCTGCTTATCCCTTGCTTACTGATCGCTTACAAACCCCTTACAAAGCTCTTACCAATCCCTTACCAATCCTTGACAAATTCTGCTTACTCCCTTCTCTTTTTGTACTTTAATGCTGTGCCCCCCCATGTATTTAAACCTCTGGGCTCAGCCCAGTGATAGAAGACCCAATTGCACGAAATTATCCCTCTCTCAGACTCTCTCAGTCAGTATCCCCTCAGCTCTTTGAGTCTTGTAGGCTTCAGTGAAGGTCTAAAGACTCTGATATTCAAGTTTTATTCAATCTATTCAAGTCCAAGTATTTCTCTAGGCTCAAGCGGAGTCTAGCCAGTCAATCCTTCATCTCTCATTGCTTCTGGACATCAGGAGCCCCCTTGCCCCTTTGCTGCACCAACCTCTAGGTGTAGTATCACTGTTTCAGTCCCAGTCAACCCAATCCCCACTTTGACACTTCCTAGGCTTTAGGAAGAGTCCAGACCCCTATCCCCTTCGTCTTCTATTACTCCTGTACCCCAGGAGTATCCTGCATCACTGTCTGCATCACCCTGTTGGTGTAGATCCCCTTTCCCCCTCCTCAGCATATCCTCTCTGGACACCGCGGAGGTAAACCACCACTTGCACATTTTCATAGTCCTTTGTTGGTGTTGTGTTTGGGTTATTACTCCGACCCAAATCCACACTTTGACTCACAACGTGCACCTGGCGTAAAGCGTCGACGAAGTGTGCACAAGACTGTGACCCATATTAGTGTAGACTTAGTAATAGTCCTCTTTAGAGTAGATGTTACATGTCACATGTCACACGTCACAGTCATGTGTCACACTATTTGTTGTATATAAACAGCGTCCACCGCTTATATAATATAACAGCTCTTAACCAGCTACCGCTACCATCCCTGGTTGTGCACTCCACCCAACAGGTGAGTTGGAGTAGCAGTTCCTCTACGTATATAGGTATTGCTTCAACAGGTTATGAGCCCTGTGAGCGCACTGTGTGCAGCAATGCACCAGACAGCGCTCCAGCTCCCTGAGTGTCGCTTTAATTAGCTTGACGCTGTGGACAACAGTGAGCTCCTAGCTGAGCCCCTGCACAGCCACAAGGCGAAGTCAGTCGACGACTTGCGCCAGACAGTGAGCTCCTAGTTGAGCACCTGTATTGCCACAGGCGAAGTTCGTTGATGACTTGCGCCAACCATGGCGAACATCGTCGACCACTTGCGCTGGCATGACCTAGTCATGAGTTAGCTGTTGACAGAAGTGCTTTCACTAGCACTCAGGTGTTTCTTCTTTTCTTGCTTGTCCGTTGTCGCATTCACTTGCTGACTCCGTTGACTCCCAACAGAACATCACCATGTCCAGCGCTCTTGACAAGATGGTTCCCGTGTTCACTGGCTCCAACTGGCAGCAGTGGCACACCTCTATGCAGGCCTACCTTCGGGCACAAGGCCAATGGTACGTTTACTCAACGACGCAACCCGCTGACGGTCACGACAACCGAAAGGAATGGGACAACAACACCGAGCGAGCGCTTGGTAATATCACCTTGCGCCTTGCCCCCTCGATCCAGGTCGCCGTCTCCAGCCTCGACAGCGTTAAGGAAGTCTGGGACCACCTGAAGAAGAACTTCGGCGCCCCCAGTATCGGCTCTGCCTACGCTGAGCTTAGCAAGCTCCTGGCCACCAACATCCCTGCCGGCTCCCATCCCACTCCTGCAATTATGAAGCTGCTTAGTCACTTCACCTACTTGAAAGACGCTGGCTTCGAGTTCCCTGCCCCTGTGCAGGCAATGATTATTCTCTGCAAGCTCCCTCCTACTATGGAGGTTGTAGCTCAGATACTCAGCCAAACTGCGCTGGACTAGATCAAGAATCTGAAGCCCAACGGGATAGTCAAGGCCGCCACGCTCTCTTTTGAGCAGAAAGGTGCCTCTTCGCGTGGTGGTGGTAAGGGCCCACAGGCCAACAAGCTTAGCGCTGTGAAGCGAAAGCCGGCTGACCCAAAGTTCGCCCAGCAGCAGCAGCAGCAGCAGCAAGGCGGGTCCAACGGCGGTGCAAGTGGAAACGCTCCTGCCCAAGGACAGGGAGGCCGCACTCGATGTGGCGGCAAGAAGGCTCGCGCTCGCCGCAAGAATGCCCAACAAGCCGCCTTCGCTACATATGTCCACTACGATGGACCAGAGCCCACCGTTGACCCCCGCACCTTGGCTCACACTCCCGGTGCTGCCCACTATGGCCCCCCCGCATTCAAAAATACCATCAAGGCCTTCGACTTGGCACACTGCTTGGGGGTAGAGCCCTCCTGCCAAACCATCCGCACCCTTGACCAAGTTGTGTCCTTGGCGAGTGCAAACCTGGACCAGCCCAAGGCAGGTCCCTCCTCGCTGAAGCGCCCTCGTCTCAAGGAGCGCATCACGATGTATGAGGAGGATGCCATCTCCCTTGGGGATGAAGAGCCCTTCGCTCACAAACCGTTCACTGACGACGAGTTCGACGAGATCGATGCGATGGTCCTCGACCACTACAATGCAACGTCGATGGCGATGGGCGCGGAGGCCAGCCTTTTCAGGCAAGTACCTTCTGCACGCTCCCTTTACATGTGCGCTATATGCCGTCACTGTATATAGCGAGTAGTCACTACAATATGTCATGTCGTATCTCGAGAAATGCATATATCTGTTCGTGTTCGCATGAAACAAATGCACGCTGTGCTGGCTGTAAGGGAAAAATGGTCGACAATAGTGCACTTTCTGGTGCCTTCTGGCTCCTAGACTCTGGCGCATCACGCCACTTTACCGGTGACATAGGCAATTTTGCCTCCTACAACGCACTAAAGCGAGCGCACTACACCAAAACGGCTAATGGTGTAGCACTGATTGCTGGCATTGGCACGGTATTACTCCGGTGCCTAGACCACAACTCTGGGGATGAGAAAGTTATCACACTCACCCAAGTGCTCCATATGCCAGGCGCTACTGCACGCCTTATTTCTATGGGCGAAATGCTCCAGCGAAATTACAAGGTCACTGGCGATAAGGATAAGTAAGGCATTAGCCTCATTCATAAAGCTGAACGCCTATGGTTTGGGCCAGACCCAGAAGACGATTGCAACGTCATCTTTGGGATTAGATCTATCCCAATAATTAGATCTAACTATATTGCCTCTGTGAGCAAAGTCGATTATGACATTATGCACCGGAGATTCGGGCACCCCTCGAAGGAAGTACTCCGACGCGCGCAAAAACATACACAGCACTTCCCGGAGATTCACTTTCCAACTGAGGATTGTGTTTGCCCTGGATGTGCTCTTGGCAAGATGCCCAACCGAGCTTTCCCAGAAAATGAAAGACGTGCTTCCAAGCCCTTTGAGCTGGTGCACTCTGATCTCAAATCCTTCCCGGTTATGTCGTACCGGAAATTCAAATATGTCATCACCTTCTACAACAACTATACTTCTCACGCCTGGACTATGCCTCTTCGCTCCAAAGCTGCAGCGATTACGGCTGTCAAAGATTTCCTCGAAATGGTGCGTGTCCAACATGATACGCACATCGTTGGATGGATGTCCGATGCTGGCGGAGAATATAAATCTGATCTATTTGATCGAGCACTCCTTGAAAAAGGAATAAAAATTTATCAAAGTGCTCCAAGAACTCCCATGCAGAATGGCCACGCCGAGCGCTTAGGGTGCACTCTCATGGATAAAGCTGAGTCTATGTGGCATCAAGCCTGCATTCCTGACTCCTGGTGGGAATTTGCGTTCGCTCACGCAACCCACATTTACAACCATACTCCAGTAGCTCGCCTGCGATGGCGCACCCCCCACGAAATGCTTAAGGGGGAGATGCCTAACATCGACCACTTACGTGTGTTTGGCTGTGGAGCATTTGTATATCTCCCAGCAACGGCTAGAGCAAATAAGATGGCTCCCAAGTTGGAGCTTATGACTTATGTCGGTGTTGCCACTGGCAATGAGCGCAACTTTTTGTTTATGCGCTCCACCAATGCAGTGTTCACCGCTGCCCATGCCGTCTTTGACGAGCGTCATTTCCCTCGCTGCCCCAAAACCAGGCGCGAACCTCTCGAGAACCCTTTTGGAAGGGTAAATCCAAAACCTACCACCGATCGACCAGGGAATCCCCCTGATGATATCGACAGTGATGATGATGTGGAACACGACCATGGCTACCCACATCCCCAAGCACAGGATGACGATCCAAAGCGCGAGGAACCTGAGGCTCCTGAGGAAGAGCCTAATCAAATAAATCCTCCCCGTACGCCATCTCCAGTGCCTCCACCGGCACCGAGAACACCTTCACCGGTGAGAAACCCGGCACCTCCGGCACCGCAGCGCCCTGGCCGAGCTGAACGCCGCCAGAATGCGCCGCGACCTCCTGCAGTGAATATCCCTGCCCGCCCCCAACGTGAATGTAGAGCGCCATTGCGCCCCGGTAACGTGTATGGTGAGCGGCGACATCCCGTTGAGCAACTCCAGGATATCGAAAGTGCCTCTCGATGGCGAGAAACAGTGGGTGAGGCCCCTAGGCCCCCACAACCGGACACACCAGACCATATCCCTGGTGGTTTCCCCGACACCTCTGCAACGCCCAGTGAGGAAGATGTGCAAAAGATGTGCGAGGAAGGGGGAGCAAACCTAGTCCGATACCTGATGGGCAAAGCCCTCGAAACCCGCAACCCTCAATACGAGAGTGTCCACAACTGGTCCTATAAGGACATTACTCGCTTACCCCAAGCTGAGCAGAAACTCTGGCGACTTGCTTGCCAAGAAGAGCTCGACGTGCTGCGAAAGCGCAAGGTCTTTGAGCTAGTTGACCGTCCCCGAGACCGGAAGGTCATTAAGAATTGATGGGTCTTTGACGTTAAGTTGGATGGCCGCAAGAAAGCCTGCTTAGTAGCGAAAGGCTTCTCCCAGGTCGAGGGATTAGATTTCGACCAGGTCTTCTCACCAGTCGTGCGCTTTGAAACAGTGCGCCTCATGCTTGCGCTTGCCGCACTTGAAAATTGGTATATTACTGGACTCGACGTTCGGAGCACCTACTTGTATGGCAAGCTCGACGAAGAGATCTATATGGAACAACCCAAAGGGTTTGCAGTTCCCGGGCAAGAGTGCAAAGTGCTCCGCCTCTGGCGTGCCCTCTATGGCCTCAAACAGGCTGGCCTAGCTTGGTGGCACACACTCGATGAGTCTCTCAAGGAGCTCGGGTTTGAGTGCCTTAAGTCTGAAGCAGGCATCTTCTTCTACAAGAAGAAAGGCACCAACATCATCATTGGTATTATCTACGTTGACGACGCACTATTCTGCGGCCCTAACAAGGCTGTTGTTGATGCCATTAAAGCACAGTTCATGCACAAATGGGAGTGCAGAGACCTTGGAGAACCTAAGGAGTTCCTCCGAATGCAAATCACTCGCAAGGGTCGCACTATCCACCTGGATCAATGTGTGTACCTACAAAAGGTCATCGAACGCTGCGGCATGCTCAATGCAAAGTCTGCAAGCACCCCACTGCCGGCTGGCTACTATGCCACCAAAAATACAGAGCCTGTTGATGCGGAACTCCGCTCCCATTTCCAGACAGTTATTGGGTCCCTTCTGTACCTTATGTTAGGCACTAGGCCCAACATTGCCTTTGCAGTCACCCATCTCTCGTGCCATGCCGCAAACCCATCCCAGGACCACCTGTCCAAAGTGCTTTATATCTGTCGCTACTTAATTGGTACACCTAATTACTCTCTAGTGTACAATGGTGGATCCGGTGCTGGCCTGATTGCATGCACAGACTCAGATTGGGGATCAGACCCTACCTCTCACGTCTCGCAGACAGGTTTCTACCTGAAGCTTGCAGATGGCTTGATCAGTTGGACTTCTTGTGCGCAGAAGACTATTGCGTACTCGTCCACTGAGGCTGAATACATGGCTTTGAGCGATTGCGCTCGCCAAGTCACCTGGATTCAGAGTTTACTCGGTGAGCTTGGCTATAAGCTGAAAGCTATCCCGATTTGCGGTGATAATCAGGGGTCCATATTCATGGCATCCAACCCTGTAACGGAGCCTTGCTCCAAGCACATTGACATCCGCTACCATGGAATCCGTGAGTCAGTCGCGAAAGGTAACGTGGAACTTTTCTTCATTGATGGTGCTGAAAATCCCGCCGATCTGCTCACCAAGAACTTACCCCGCAAAAAATTCGCGAAGTTCAGAGCTCAACTAGGCTTACAGTTTCCCTCTGGCAGCATCTAGCGCCTTACTCGCTGAAGTGCTCTACATGCAGCACAGCGAGGGGGAGTGTTGAAGTCGCACGTGCACCCGGCGTAAAGCGTCGACAAAGTGCGCACAAGACTGCGACCCATATTAGTGTAGACTTAGTAATAGTCCTCTTTAGAGTAGATGTTACATGTCACACATCACGTGTCACAGTCACGTGTCACACTATTTGTTGTATATAAACAGTGTCCACTGCTTATATAATATAACAGCTCTTAACCAGCTACTGCTACCATCCCTGGTTGTGCACTCCACCCAACAGGTGAGTTGGAGTAGCAGTTCCTCTACGTATATAGGTATTGCTTCAACAAGCTCACCATTCTACTCACCGTTGGGTATACCTCAGATGAGGCCTTGTCAAATGCACGGTACTTCTGCGACAATATGTTGCGGAGCTCGGTCAATGCCCTCAAATATCATATGGAGGTGATGCAGCATTGTGCAAAAAGGATGGAGGACATTGAGATGCTAACCCGTGCACCAAATGCATTGCGGCAGAAATGGGAGGAGTCGTTGGATCACCGCCGTAGGTAAACATTCGGTGTGTCGTTCTCATTGCAATTTGTTTTCTGCAAGGGTCCAGGCAGTGCACTCCACACTCTGCTCTGCATAAATGGGCGCTATTGAAGTTAATTGGTATTGCCCGGGTCGCATCGATCAATAATGTGGTCAGTGGCGGTCAGTATGCCAATGCCTCTAACACAGGTCATTCATGTCCACGACGCCTTCAGCCCTGAATATTGATCAACACAATTAATACAGCAGGCCTGCTGTGATGGTCAGTTTGCAATGCATGATAACTCCAAATCATAATCGTGATTATGGCCTTGCATTGCAGGGTTGGTGGTACCATCATACTTTCAAGGGTGTGTGTACATAAGAGGTATGTACGCTGCGGTCATCAAAGGTGACAGTGGAGTGCACACTGGTGTAGGACTCAAATGTGATACCCCTGAAGTTACCTCTCATGACCAATATAATGGGATTTGATTGACTCAGCGAGGCGTTGGTGTCACAGCTCTCCCCACAGATATGGCCCAGGGTGTGCATTATGTCTCCCCCTCTACATATACTACCCACTCCATGAATCCCTTTCCTCACCCTGTGATATTTGGGAAATACGAAAGAAATATTGTTTCCCCAAATCAAAAGGTGACAAAATGTGGATTGCTTCTATCATATGCTGGCGTCTTTGGTCTCTCGGGTAGTCCCCGCAGGGGAAGACAGATTACTAAACTGAAGCCAGGCTTCTATCAACTTGTCCGACAGGACCCACACATGTAGAAGCATGCGCTTCCGAAGAACTGCGTCAGAACGGCGATCATGCAAACACTACACCGAGGCCTGAGTCACTGAACAAAGAACAAACAAAATACGGAAGGATGCCTTTGTAACTTGGGCAATTCTCTGTGTTCCTGCGATGGTTCTGTTGATGGTGAAGCATTGTGATATCCAGTGAATTAATCAGGATACATTGAAGATGGTTGGAGTCGAATGGTCCTGGGGACATTCCCTCCACTAGTGTCATTCATGAACCACCGGACGTTCCATAAGTAACATAGGGTTTGGAGCTGGAAATGTTTGAAGTTTGACTGTGAATATTAGGTGTCATTTCTATGCCCTCTCTGCGATGGTACTGATGACTTGGTGAAGTTGTATTAAGCGACTTGTGTGTGATGCAGACAAGGAATTGTTAGATTCAAGGAGACATCCCACATAGCGTCGCCCACTGTCATCAATCAGAGATCATGAAAAGCAGAGATACTCTGTTACGACCATGTCCAACTCCAGGTCTCATCCGGTCACTCCGGTCGCGTCGCAGCTCTCTAGCCCAACTCCGGTCGCTCGTCACTTACTCCGGTCACGGACGCGCCGATAACCTTCCGTTAAGTACGACCCTTGGTCTATACTCTGTTCGCTCGTTACCACACCTCGCCGTTTACCCTGCCTTGACGTGAGTTCTCCGTGAACTCGATATATCCCATGCCTTGTGTTATTTTCACCGGACCTGATTTATTTTACCCGGACCTGACTTTATTTTCATCGGACCTGACCTAGTACTTTCTCCGGTTGTCCCTTGTCCGCCTTTTAGGCTGTTTACTTGTCACCGTATATACTCGACCCTAGTTCTTACTTAGTATAAGTACTCTGTAGTTTATCCTGTACTCCTCAGTCTGAAATCATCTAAGTCACTACTCCTGATCCTCTGTCCGTCTCCGTCTCTATCTCCGTCTGACCGGAACCTACGCAAGGGATCAACGCTCGCCGTCCTTGTCTTTGAATCCAAATGGTCGCAACTCCGGCCCGGGCTAACCTCTGCCCAAACCTCTGACCTCCCCTCTCGTCCGCTTTCGTCCAGACTTGACCGGACCCCCTACCAGAGTAGACCCGGACTTGACATACTCCTATCTTAGCGTCCAACACCAACTGGACCCGTGATCTTCCTTTCCGACCCATTCATATCATACACTGAAACATGCGCCTTCGCCTGGTATAGACGGTCAGATATCACTGCATCGAAGGACCCACAGCCGGCACCAAAGGAGTGCCGTGAAGAGCCAGTAGGATCAGAATCAGATGACCAATACCGAGATAGTGGAGTAGCCCCACACAGTTTCAGGGCTTTCAATGCCGAGAATTCAAAGCTGCAATGTTATGTCATCACATTCCATAGGCCCGACGGAGGTAGTGCAGTACCCACCATGACCGCAAGTGCCCGGTAGTACGTGGCTGGTTACCTATACATTGCCGGGCCAACACACCACTAAAGTTGATTTGGACTATGTAAAGGACAGATAGGGGCAAGTGCACTCATCAGCGAGTAGTACTTATGTTCTTCCATTCGACCCCTGACTGAAATCAGGACATCATGGCAAGCTTGGGTTAGAGATATAAAGATAGGTATTCCAGTCACACCCGATATCACACACTTTGATAGTTAATAGAATACACAGGAGACCAATATAAATTAACCCCTTTCTGGTATATATATGCTGGATCCCTCAGGACGGTGCAGACAAATTCGCCGAGCACGAGGAGCAGCTCCAGTGGGGGACCCTCACCATGAAAGAGACGCTTGCGGGGCTGCACTCTGTGCACTGCACAAGCGGATCGTGCTGGGTAAGCCCGTGGATAGGTCAGGTGCCCTTGTCGTGTCGGTGGACAAGATTGCGTCTTCGAGGAAATGCTGTAGCTATGGCGAGATGATTAGATTGTGATGTGCTACTGCTAGTAGGGACACCGTGCTGAAGCTATGCAGCTTGGTCACAGGTTTGATGGTCACCTTGGGAGTACGAAATGTGTCAAGCAATGAATTGTCTGTATTAGAATTGACAAGACCTAGATAGGACTAAAGAGATGATGTTCAGCGAACGAAACCCAAGATCTCGACAACATGCGATCGTCCTGTGTCTGCCCTATAATTTGCCTTGGTCTTCGCATCTAGTGCCGCCAGTCGTTGGAATGAAAGTGTCCTACATGTGTATTGACACTGTTCCTTGATTCGTAGTGAGCGGACAACTCAACTGCACCATGTCCTGCCCGCAGTGCTCAGTGCTCAGACCCAGGGCCCGAGTCGTCGCCGTATCAGCGTGTTTCGCTCGCGATATCACACTTTGCCATGTATACCTCACCCACCTCGTGATTATCATTATCTGCCCCCGTTGTCCCAGGCATGACCTCACTCTTGTATAGATAACTCACTGCGCAACCCTCTCGCTTCCCATTCCGCCCCAGCACCACCCCCTAATTATCTATTCCATCCCTTCAGCCATGGCCACTACTCCCGCGAAAAAGTCGACATTTCGCTCATGCATCGGGACGGTGATGCAACGCTCCTCGACTGCATTCAGTATCCCCAGTTCTACCTGGCCGCGCAGGCTCAGCAACTTCCCCGCCCCCCGACTCCGATACCACGTCCACCACAGGCTCTTTTATCCACCCACACCCGAGCACAAGGACTCTAGTTCATCCCTCATCAAACTATAGATCCCAGCTCAACCTGCTGTATTGACGCCCAGCCCTATTCCTGAATCGCCCATTTGTGAGGCTGCAGCCTTATCTCCTGAACCTGCACCTGCTCTCCCAAAAGGGCCATCCTCCCTGCTTTCCGGAGAGGTCATCTCTGCTGAATGTACAGAGTCAGCTCGCAGTCCTACTCCAGCACTGTCTGTACCTGAAGAAGTCCCCACACCCCCCCTGCCCAGCCCATTCCAACTCTCGTCATCAACGATCCTACAGATAGTGCTCCGTCAGTCTTCACCGACGAGCCAGAGGAACTGTCAGTACCAGTTTCATACACACACATGGTCATGTGAATCCTATTATGAGTCGGTATGTTTTGTTTTTGCATCGACTGCATGGAATGACTATCTTATCTTGTACACTACGCGCAGCACATTGGCACCAGGTGCACCTCAGCACCCTTGGCACCAGTTTTAGGAGGTTCTCATGGTCTTGAGACATGGTTTCTTTGGATGAATGATTGTGTCTCGGAGACCCCATCAGAATATGAGGGTTCCTGCCAAATCCAAAGATGGATAGACCATCTTTGTGAACATTTTAACTGATCCTCTGCCATCTGCTGTAGGGCTTTGCCATGTTACCCCGGCCCCTTACAAGCGTGGTGTGAACATTCTCCCACACTCCGACGCTGTCATCCACCATCGCATCGCCGTTCGCAGACCATTGTCCCCGCCCTCTACAGATCCTCTCCATGGACCCTTTGTCATTCATTTTTATGTTAGAGCCATATTTTTTCTGTGCTTCTCATAATATATTTTGTATGTAGTATCTATCCATCTTTGGATATGTCTGTCATTGTGATTGAAACTGTTTGCATACTTGTTCTTGCAACACTCAAGTGATGATACAGAGGACATCTCGACCACGACTATCTTCAACTTACATCATGTATCAAGGGTTTTCGTCTAGGGAAGGTCATCAACACTCCATTCGGGTATAATCTACAGTAAGCAGGGTTGAAAGGACGTGCACAATGAAGACCACCTAGACACAGTGCGATATACATCAAGCGTTTGAATTACCATCCATTCTGTGCATCTCTTTGTCCCCCTCACAGTTTTTTGGAGGGTGTAGCGTCCTGGGATTGTTGTTACTATCTGGATGTGGAACACCGGGACCTCCACGCGCCAGAGGGAGGTGAGGAGGATAGAACCAATAGAAATTTGGTGGCAGGTAGGGTGAATACCCATCATTGCCACCAATCGTGCCATTATAGTAGCTGTCATGGAATCGAGTCAGTGCATTGCGATCTGGGTGCTCCAACTGCAGACTTGCAGCACCGCGAGGGTTGGGTGGAGGGTATGTGGGGTGGTAGTGTGGCGGCATATATGGTATTGGTCCATAGGGTCCATGCTGTGAAGGGTACCAGCCAGTGTTGTTATATTGCATGTGGTTGTCCCCGGGACCTACATCAGGGTGCTGTGGGAATGGCGGGCGCATACCAGGCCCAGGAGGATGCTTGAGGCGTTGTTCAGGTAATGGTGGCGGACGGGGAGCAAAGGGATTAGCACCATCATAAGACAAGGGTGCAGGAATGGGAGAATGTGCGGCTTGGTGTTCAGGATCCTCAGGCAATGCATTTGAAGCCAGTTGACCCTCTTGACTCTTACCCACAAGGCCCTCCTCAGCAGCTACAAGCCTTGCCGATGCTGAGGTCATGGTAGTTGTCTGCTCGACCATCGAGGGGACTGCCAGATAGATTCTCAATCGCAAGCAGAATGTGTCCTCAGGATTGGTTTGTGACACACGGGCTGATGGGTTGTGGACTAGTCTGGGTTTTGGTCGTTGTTTCTGGCTGCTTGTGTTATCTGTATGACCATCCACCAGGCTCCTAGCCCGCAGCGGCACTGAAATGGTCGTGCAGAAAAAGCGGATGATAGATAGATGATAACTTACACTGAATGTTTGTTGGAGGGTCCATGGCTGCATCTGCTGCTGTGTGCTTGAGTCCAGAGGCTGTCACCATCTCAACATCCATCGAGGGGACTGCCGAATAGGTGATTCTCGATGGCAAGCTGAATGCATCCTCAGAATCAGCTTGTGACACACGGGTTGATGGATTGTGGACTTGTCTGGGTTTCGAATGTTGTTTCTGGTTACTTGAGCTGTTTGAATGACCATCCACCGGGCTCCTAACATGTGGCAGTACTGAAATGGTTGTGCAGGACACGTGGATGATAGATAGACTTACACTGAATATCTGTTGGATGGACCATGGCTGCATCTGCTGCAGTCTGCTCGAGTCTGGGTACTGCCACCATGTCGACATCTGGCGGTAAGGGTTTTCCTGCATGCTGATCGGAATCCTGGTTGCAAGGCTCAGCCCTCATGGTAAGGCACAGTTGGGTATCACTGGAATGGGGAGACGTGGTTTCCTTTTCGGCTTGCTTCACAGACACTATAACAGGGGGTCAGTGAAAGACAGCCGTTAGAAGGAGAAGTACACAACCTGTAGAGGAGGTTTTGCCGCTCTCTGTGACTGACGGTTGGGAGCCCTTTGCGGCCGCTACGATAGGACGCAATTAGTGATGTGAAATATGGAAGTGAGAAGGAAATACATACCATTCATAGATGGCACTGGATGCAAATCTGTAGTAGAGACCAACAGCTTCTCTGCAAGGGGGGCTACAAGTTACACAGGACACAATTAGTGGTGGGAAATGCAGACGTGAGAGGAGATATACATACCATTCATAGATGGGACTGGACACAAATCTGTAGCGGAGGCAAACAGGTTCTCTGCAGAGGGGTCAACATGATGGCCCTCTGCGGATGGTTGTGCACAATTAGCGGTGGGAAATACAGACGTGAGAAGAACTATGCATACCATTCATAGATGGGACTGGACACAAAGAAAACAGGTTCTCTGCAGAGCGATCAACACGGTGCTCTGCAGATGGTTGTGCGCGATCTGTGGTTGAGGCTACAACTTGTTGCACAGGACACAATTAGCAGTGGGAAATACGGATGTGAGAAGAAGCATACATACCATTCGTAGATGGGACTGGATGCAAATCTATAGCAGAAGCAAACAGGTTCTCCGCAGAGGGATCGACACAGGCCTCTGCAGATGGTTGTGCACGATCTGTGGTTGAGGCTACAAGTTGCACAGAATGTAGAAGTGTGGAGGAATATACATACCATTGACTTTAAAGGGTACTGAGTGGGAATCAGCATATACACGTGAGTTCCCCACAGAGGGATGGATGCGAGCCTCTACGGATGGTTGGGCACACTGTTCAACAGACGACTCTTTGTGTTGCACCATAGATGACATGTGTTCAGGGGCTTGGCATGCTGCAGATCCCTCATCCGAGGAGCTGTAGAGCTCGAGTGGGGAGGAGGGAATGTGATGAGTCCTTCGCTTCATTCCAGCCACCTGGCCAGGTCGCTTCCCTTTTGATGATTCCATGGGTGGCCACTCTTTGCCTGATTCATCAGCAGCCAGTCTCTTGGCCTTTCGGGAAGATAACATAGTCTTCGGCTTACATTTGCGCGACATCAAGGCTTGCTCATACTTGCAATCCACAGAGCTTGCATGTGAGTCCTCATCTTCTTTATTTTTGCGTTCCATTTCTGCCTTGTGGTCGGATGCTGTCGAAGACCTCGAATCGCTCGACAGTTCAATAACCAAAGGTTTTTTCTTCTTGAGATCAGTTGGTATTACAACTCTGGCAGTGTTGCGCTTGGGAGGGTTGATAGCATGCGTCCTCTTCTGATATGATTCCTCTTTAAGACCCATAGACACACCAATGTCATCGGAGTCTTCGATTACAATCTGCTCTTGGATCCTGGGCATAGTAACCGCTTTCTTCACCTGCGTTGCAACCTTGTTAGGGAGGCGCTTGGGACCCTCCCAGTCACTCTCCAAGTTGCAGAACATTTGTTTGGCGTGACTCTTCTTGGAGTCATATGGGGGTGCAGCTCCTATTATGACTGGTTCCTCAGAGCTTACTAGAGCAGCTATGTCACCGTCAGTTCACTTGTAACATACCATGCAAGATATATTACATACCTTTGAGATGTGGAACCAATTGTATGTGCAGCCGGCTCTCCCCTATGTCATTCATGGCAGCCAGGAGCTTTGAACATTCAGCAAGTGTAAGGTCAGAAATGCCCTTGGGCATGGTGCGAGAGCGACATTCTTCACCTGGGAACATTACCCCATCAGGCCAGTTGACTAAGACCAATCCAGACAACGCTAGACGGGAAGCATTTGTTTCCATGGAAAGAGTTTCCCAGATCCCCACTTCTGGCCATGTTCCTCTTTAATAAGGTCAGTAGGATCTCATAGACAGTGCAATACAACACACCGAACAGGCCACACAGCCGATGCTTGACCTGATCATGGTCCTCTCTGTCCTCAGAGCAATCCCGGCTTGACTTGACCCTCGGATCGTTGATTTCCTCCACTTCATCTTTCACTGTAAATTCAGTGATGTCAAAGGCTTCGTCTATGGCCAGTTTGGACACCTGATTACTGTACTTGTAGGTTGGTGGACGGCGCAATTAAATACTTTGCCATGTGCTTACTAAATATGTGCCTTGAAGTGGCCGATAATCTCGTCGTCACCTGCACGGCAACGTTCCACAAAGAACTTCATTGCTATTTAATATCCTGATTAAACAATGACATAGAAGACTTGCCTTCTCTGCACCAGATGTGGCAAATGCATGTCCAAGTCCAGTGTCTTGATTGATGACTCACCCGGCCAAGAGGTAGGCGCCCTCGAATCCATGTGCTTTGCTCAGCGCATTGAACTAGAAAACATATCAATTCACAAGTCATTTGGCAAACAAATCTCGACGTACGGTATGATTGAGGTTCTTTATGGTCTTATCAAAAAGCTGCTGGCATTGCGCAATTGTACCACCCATGTTCTCTAATTCCTTCGCTTCCTTCCATGTCTCGAGGATCGTAGTGTATGTATCTTTGTACTGCTCCTTGAAAAGGGCATAGCAATGTTTTCGAATGTCAGGTGTCAGTGTCCCCATCACATGTTCGCCTATGGGAAGGCGAGCCAGTTCCTGCTCCATATTCTCCACGAAATACATTGAGTATGAATTCCATATGTTCCCTCCATGGCTATGGGAGTGCTGGCGAATGTAACGGTCAGATACTTGGTGAAACAGCATCTTCACACGGGCAGCTAGTTTGCTAAACATTTCATTAATTTCCTCAAAGCCTTCATTAAGGACGGAAATGACGGAGTCAGGGACACGTCCAACTACGGAGCCTTGTTTGCCCTTGTCATACAACGCGGCTCCATTGGTGGAGTCAGGGATACTGAAAATATCAGAGGGAGCTGCCTGGGTGGTGCCAGCCAAAGGAGAATGAGGGCGAGTGTGTGATACCAAAGCTGGAGACTCCATTCTTGTAGACTTGCCCTCCGATGTTGGCAGCTGCAGCAGAGTCAGTCAGTTGAGAGGATGAGAGAAGAAAGGGCATTGTGCATACCATCTGTGCTGGTTCAAAGGCTGGGTCGTCCAGAGCAGCGGGTGGTACAATACCATGTTTACTGACCCGGAGAGGTGCCTGCATGAGGGATTCTCTGGAAAGGGAATCGAGAGGCTCTATCCGAAGGGCCGGTTCGAAGCCCAACCTGTCGAGAGCAGTGGATGGCGCAAGACCTGGCATAGTGGCCTGGTGCAGAAAGGCTCGCGTGCTGGATTCTCTGGAGAGGGAACGACGAGGCTCTTCGTGAGGGTCCTCCGTTGATGCCCTGGCCATGTTCACATTAACTGGCTTTTGTCGGGGAGTGATGTCACCAGCTTCCAGGCATGCCTCATTGTCGACAGATAGTGTTCCATTGCAAATGGAACCCTCAGCATGACGGTCTTCCGCAGGCGAACGTGTATAACAAATATCTCCCTCATGTTGATGAGGGAAATCAAACAGACGTTCTATGTTCAGGTAAGTCACATTTTCGGAGACTAAGACTTGGTGTTAAGCACAGGAAAATAACCTATCTCACCACACACCTCGATCACAATTTTTTTTGTTCGTGGAGAGTGGTCAGACAGTTGTCGACTCCTGAGCAACACTGTGGAAGGGTGCGTTCAGTGAATGTATCAGTGGGTCAGACAGAAAGGGATTGTCTATATCCATTTCTGGGGTAAGCTGCGGTGGAGTGACCGGGGGGAGCATCTGGCTTCGGCGGAATGACGCATCTCGAATGAGACCAATGTCTCTTCCAGTAGCCATTATCTTTGAGTGTAAACGTGTTGGCGTGACTACAACTGGGGATGGCTCCCAACGGCTGCCACCGACCTGTACATGCACATAACTGTCGATGATACTATTGTCCTCAGTGGGTTCACCAGCCTCTGCAGAGTGTTCCAGGGTGACACTCCATCTATTTTTTGATGCCATCTGAGAATGTCAGTAGTATCTAGTAGCATTCAATGAAACAACGAGGCTGACCAAGTGAAAAGATACACGGGTGAGTAAAATGGGATGAGGGGGGAAACAAACCAGCGAAGGACTCACCTCAGAGTTATATTAGAGTGCTATTTGATGGGAAAGATTGGCTTAGACTATCAATGAGGGAGAAACGACCAAACAAAGGACACACCTCAGTTAAATGAGGGCGCTATTACATTGGGAAGAATGGCTTTGACCATTGAGTTGGTTTCCTGCTGATAAAACGAGTTAGAATGAGATGCGCACTGACTGCAATGACGATACATGATGGTTGTCAATGTATACAAAGACTTATTTATCAATGTTCCTTGAGAAACAAATCGAAATGAAGCTGAGGCATGGAAGGGAACACAAAGGTACTAACAAAAAGGGAAGGGCAGGCGAGGGTCTTAAGAGTGCTTTCTGGGCATGTTTGATAGAATATCTGTGCGGGAAGAAGTTAGTGTAGAAATCGTCTGCTCGCAGCCTATGACCTGTGGTGGGAGTAAGCGCCAAGGCGATAAGCAAGAGGGTTGGCCAAGGGCTTCCAGAGCGCTCACTCAGCTGGCATGTTTGCTACAGGTAAGCTTAAATGTCTGTACGGGATGAAGGGAAAAGGAATTAATGTCCATCCGTTGTCAATGGCTGTTGAATGTTGAACGTTGAATGTTGATGGGGGGAGTGATGCATGCTGCCTCGATGCAAGTGGCACAGCATCAATGTGTCATGCCAGTCACTACTCGCCAGCCAATCAAGAACTGGATAACTGTCCTACTGACTTTAAAACATGTCTGGTATGCACCAACATCTGTTTTCAGTGGATCGGCATCTTCTGTGATGCCCATATAAGCTCCCCCCATCGACTGGTACAAAAGGAGCCGACATCAAGCCTCAGATCTATGTAAGTCAACATGAAGTGCGTCAATGCATTTAACTACAATGTAAGGGATTGAGTGAGTAGATCATCACTCTACTTTTGCCCACAATCCAAATGAAAACAAGAGTCTGTTACGACCATATCCAACTCCGGATCTTATCCGGTTACTCTGGTCGCATTGCAGCCCCATAGCTCAACTCCGGTCGTTCTCAGTTACTCCGGTCACGGTCGTGCAGATACGCTTCCGCTAACTACGACCCTTGGTCTAGTCTGCATCCAGCCCTCACTACACTTGCCCGTCTACCCTGCCTTGATGTGAGTTCTCCGTGAACTCGATATATCCTATACCTTGTAGCATTTTCACCGGACCTGATTTATTTTACCTGGACCTGACTTTATTTTCACCGGACCTGACCTAGTCCCAACTCCGGTCATCCCTTGTCCGCTATTAGGTTGTTTACTTGTCACCGTATGTACTCGACCCTAGTTTCTACTTAGTATAAGTACCCTCTAGTTTACCCTGTAGACCTCAGTCTGAAATCATCTAAGTTACTACTCCTGACCCTTGTCCGTCTCCGTCCCTTCCTCTGTTCTGACCGGAACCCACGCAAGGGATCAACGCTCGTTGTCCTTGTTGTTGAATCCAATCGGTCGCAACTCCGGCCCGGGCTAACCTCTGCCCAAATCCTTGACCTCCCCTCTCGTCCGTTTTTGTCTGGACTTGACCGGACTTCCTACTGGAGTAGACCCGGACTTGACAGTATTTCAGACTCACACTTGTGTGGGTTCACTATACAAACCTCATACGCAAACTAGTTTCCATTTCCTCATGACCATGACTATGCGCTCTTGTGCTCGTACTGCTGCCGCACTCGCTGAAGAAGCAGGTGCAGTAAATGATCTCCACCTTTCTGCTGCCCAGCAAGCCCTGTCTAACCGCAGGCAACCTCCGGCTTCTGTTAGCCAATTCCGGAGCTTTACAGCTCGAAACCCCACAGCATCTATAACTCCGCGTCGAGATGCTGCGTCTCAGAGCCTTCGTGGTTCTGCAGACTTAGGTCACCATGAATCTGTTTCTGGTGATAGGTTCCCCTACCGTCGTGACTCCACTCTGGAGCATCACGAACCCGGTCGTTTCCAATGGTTCGGCCCTGAGGATGATCCCGGAGGATGATCCCGGAGATGATCCGGACGACCCCGGAGATGACAACAACAACAACAACAACAACGTCGAATTTCTTGATGCTACGGAAGAGCTAGACCCTAGTCTGGCTGTCTTCCACAATCTCGCCATCGCCGTTAACCGCCTCTCTCGCTCCTCACATCATACCAACGACTCCTCTTCCTCCCGTGCCAAGGTCTGTGAACCGGACACCTTTGATGGCATGGACCCCAAGAAACTCCAGACCTTCTTGGTCCAGTGCAAACTGTGCTTCCAGGATCGCGCCAAGGCGTTCTGTCAAGATAGGGCAAGGGTAACGTTCGCCCAGTCCTATCTAAAAGGTATGACACTGGAATGGTTCGAACTGGACCTCCTCGACTCCGGTGATCCGGCTGACTGCCCGCGATGGATGGACAGCTGGGTCCACTTCGTCACAGAACTCCAAAGCACCTTTGGTCCTCACGACCCAGTTGCTGATGCTGAGCACCAGCTCAAGCATCTCCGTATGAAAGACTTGTATCGCGTTACGCAGTACATCGTAGATTTCAACCGCCTCGCATCACAGGTCCAGGACTATGGAGATGGCGCACTCCGTTGCCTGTTTTACTCCGGTCTCCCGGACCGCCTCAAGGATGAGATCACTCGAGTCGGGAAGCCCCTGACTCTGAATGGGCTAAGAGCCCTTTGTCAAGAGATCAATGCGCACTATTGGGAGCACAAAGATGAGATCTCTCGTACGACGAAGAGTCAACCTACCTCGTCCTCCACCAAGCCCTCCAACTCCGGAGGCAACACCCCCAAGTCTGGTCAAGCTCAGGCCGGCAACTCCACCAGCTCCGCCAACACCTCTGGCTCGTCTAAGGCGACCAACAACCAGTCCTCGTCCGGCTCCAAACCGGACCTGACCAACAAGCTTGGTAAGGACGGGAAACTGACCGCAGACGAGCATAAAAGGCAGCTTGACAACAACCTCTGCATGTTCTGTGGAGGTACCGGACACTAGTGTTTGAAGGTCCGGTCCTAGGACTGCTAAAGGACCGAGGACCAGACCAGGACTGGACCATTTTAGGACTGGACTGCAGTCCTGGTCCTACCCAATTCTAAAAAGTATCAGTCCTGGTCCTCTACTTTTCTGGGGTGCTTAAGGACTGGACCTGGACCGGTCTGGACCGGTCCTAGTCCCTATTTTACCTCTATTAATTGTTGTTAATGAGTGATATTTAACCTAGCCATAACTAGCCTACATACTTAATTCAGCCATAACCCACTTAACCTAGTCATCACTATACTACAAAACATAAACCTACTTAACCTACTCATAACTACACCACTTAACCTAGTCATAACTACACTACTCCTAGTTATCACCTCAGGGGTATGGGTGTGGGTTGCCGATGGATAGCACTGAATACACTTTGTTCACAGCTGTCCACAACACTTTACATAGTTGGTACAATAGCACAAAGGCTAGTATACATTTTTAAAAGGTGCAGGGCACATCCATTAAATTATTGGCAGAGTATACCCTATTGTCAACTTGCAAACCTTTGTACACTCTCTACACTTTGTTCGCAGCTGTTCGCAGCTGTTCCCCACACTCTACATAGTTTGTACAACAGTATAAAGGCTGTTACACATGTTTACAAGGTGCAGAACACCACCATCAAATCATCAGCAGAGTATACCCTATAGTCAGCCTGCAAATCATTGTACACGCTGTACACTTTGTTCGCAGCTGTTCGCAGCTGTTCCCCACACTCTACATAGTTGGTACAATAGTATAAAGGCTGCTACACATGTTTACAAGGTGCAGAACACCACCATCAAATCATCAACAGAGTATACCCTATAGTAAACCTGAAAACCTTTATACACTTTGTACACTTTGTTCGCAGCTGTTCGCAGCTGTTCCCCACACTCTACATAGTTTGTACAATAGTATAAAGGCTGTTACACATGTTTACAAGGTGCAGGACATGACCATCAAATCATCAGCAGAGTATACCCTATAGTCAACCTGCAAATCTTTGTACATGCTGTACACTTTGTTCACAGCTGTTCGCAGCTATTCCCCACACTCTACATAGTTTGTACAATAGTATAAAGGCTGTTACACATGTTTACAAGGTGCAGGACATGACCATCAAATCATCAGCAGAGTATACCCTATAGTCAACCTGCAAATCATTGTACATGCTGTACACTTTGTTCGCAGCTGTTCACAGCTATTCCACACACTCTACATAGTTTGTACAATAGTATAAAGGCTGTTACACATGTTTACAAGGTGCAGGACATGACCATCAAATCATCAGCAGAGTATACCCTATAGTCAACCTGCAAATCTTTGTACATGCTGGACACTTTGTTCGCAGCTGTTCGCAGCTATTACACACACTCTACATAGTTTGTACAATAATATAAAGGCTGTTACACATGTTTACAAGGTGCAGGACATGACCATCAAATCATCAGCAGAGTATACCCTATAGTCAGCCTGCAAATCATTGTACACGCTGTACACTTTGTTCGCAGCTGTTCGCAGCTGTTCCCCACACTCTACATAGTTGGTACAATAGTATAAAGGCTGCTACACATGTTTACAAGGTGCAGAACACAACCATCAAATCATCAGCAGAGTCCACCCCTATAGTGACCCCCCAACCTTTGTACACTTTGTTTGCAACTGTTCTCAGCTGTTCTCAGCACTCTACCTAGTTGATACAATAGTACAAAGGCTTATACAGGTGTTTACAAGGTGTAGAACATGTCCATCAAATCATCACCAAAGTTTACACCTATAGTTGAACCCCTGGGCAAACCTCTGACAGGTCAGCACCCTTACACCTGTGGGAAAGACCCACACCCTTGGGTGTATGGATGCAGGTGTCATGCAGGTTGGGGTGCAGGTTGGGCCCTAGACACCCAGGGGTTGACCCATGGAATTCCCTATAGACTACATCTGCATCTGCCAATATCATGTGCACTTGGGGGTGTACCTGCAACCCAAGGGTACTTTGAACAATGCTTGCACTACCACCTGAACCCACTGGGTTGTTACCCACTTGCAACCTGGACCCATGCTGCAGGTAATGGGTATGTCCTGGGCATGGGTATGGGTCAGCCATGAGACACCCCTTGGATTCCCTGTGCTTTTGCCTAGTCCTCATCAGTCCTGGGTGGTCCTGATATCAATCTGCACCAATCCTCTGAAAGGACCGGTCCAGACTGGTCCTAGGACCGGCCCAGGACCAATGAGGACCGGTCCTAAGTGGTCCAGTCCTCAGTCCTCCCTTTTTCTGAGATTTGGAGGACTGGTCCTGGTCCTGGTCCTCCCAAAAAAGGGGTCCAGGACCGGACTGGACCGGACCTTAAAACACTACCGGACACTTCGCGGACAACTGTCCAAAGAAGTCCAAAAAGGCCAAGGCTCACGCTGCGGCCATCGCTGCTGAGTCCGGTAAAATGGACTCTACTAACTCAGGTGCCAACTCCAAGTCAAAAAAAGAGTAAGCAGCTCCCGGCCCTCCGCACAACCGGCGAGCTGCGTTGACTCCGGAAGTGCACCCAAGGAGGCCCGCCTCAACACGTCCGCTCTTTTCGACCCAAACTCCCTTATGCCACATGTTTCCCTTTTGTCCTTTGATATACCTAAAATCCGCGCACTCGTGGACTCCGGGTCCACGCATTGTTTTGTAGATTTACGATTCGCGCACAAAAACAACATTACCTCTTACTCCGTCTCTCCCATCCAACTCCAGTTGTTCGACGGTACATCAAACTATGTAATTACTCAAGCTATCGATTTATCAGTGCAGTTCCCCGCATCCAGTGATGTCACCCCCATGACCT
>JAYMGJ010000349.1:0-28186 GCA_037178675.1 Scleroderma bovista
TGGCCAGCCTTTAGTGCCGTTCCTGTAGTGCTTCGGCATTGGGAGTTTTTAGCACTGTTCCTTTACGTACTGTACACCAGCCCAGGGTCGTGCCTGGTGTCTGAAGGTCAGCGCCCGTTCAAGAGAGGTTCACAGCCTCAAGGCGATTGAGACATAGTTACCCAGTAGTTCCTGCGTCCGTGCAGAGGTAGAACCATGATCTGCAGCCACTAGCCGTTTGTTCTTTGCATAGCTGTGCCACTGCCCTGACCCAGCGAGTGTGACAGGCAAACAAAGTCTTACACTTAGTTTAGTGGAACACCTGTGGGGATCTAGTCCCAAATAGCTTTACTCCTACGTCACCCCTTACGTTAGTCACCATACCATACCAGTTCCCCCACCATCTCGTCGAAGTGCAACAGGAGCACTTGGCGATCATTTACGGTCCCCGCTGTCACGCACCAAACAGGTTTGGTACAGTGAACATGGAAGATAACGCCTATATTGAATGATCCTTATGCAAAGGATAAGCACGACGGACCCTCATCATAGCCATCTATCGCACAAGAAGACTATCCTGATGCGAGAGATGAATGCCAATGCAGACAGTCATCTATCGCACAAGAACCACCAAGAAGCAGAAGAAACTGAAGGAATAACATCAATTGTGGTATGAGAAAGGAATGCACACGTCTGCAATCCAACTCCCATACCAAAACGATCAAAGAAGCTGAAGAATTGATGGAGAAACGAAGGAGAAAGAGAAGAAATGATTTTTAGCGCCCAAATGTCATTTTTAGGCGCCCAGTGCCGGCATTCCGATATTTTGAATAGCTCCATCGTTTCTGAAGCTATCAGGCACGCGACTATACCGTCAGAGAGCCTAGAACATGGTCTATCTGCCTGTCAAGTTCCGATGCAAATCTGTTCATTTCCCATGGAGATATTCCCCCTGCAATCCAGACGTTTGCTTCATCGCTCACTATGGAGTCCGTATTTTCTCTGGATCATTTCTCTGCTATTGCTGCAGATCTCCACTATGTCCTGCTCTTAGGACAGCCTCTCCCAGAGTTCCCGTGCACTGCCTGGCACATATCTTCCCAGCCTGCTCCCTCAGTCCCTCTCGTTCTCGGTCAGCGCGTTCTCCTTGTCAGTCCTGCATCAAGGACATACTTTGGTCATCTTAGGTCTATTGTCAAGCTTGAGAAGTCTTCTCTGGTCGTCTCTGTTATAGAAAGGTGGTGGTCTGCACAGGGAAGGTCTAGCCCTGAAGAAGGGAGAAGGAGAAGCTGTAGGGTAACCTCAGTATGCTGGCAAGCTACTATATATTAGTAGGTGTATGTGGTGGTTAGTAGATGGTACTCACCCTCAGTATGCTGGCAAGCTACTGAGGGAACTATAGTAATAGTAACTCTACTCTAGTGCGATGAAAGCTTATGTAAGTATATAAACAAACCATAACAGTCTGTTTATCTCCAACATCTGTGTCCCCTGAGCCCTCAGCCTATGGTCCCTTCCTCCCAGATACTTGCCATGTCCATCTTCCTCTGTCGTTTGTCTCACTTCCCTGGATGCGTCGAATTCAATACTCTATCCGCTTCCCTACTTTCAGACAATGTCCCCCAGCACCATGACAGTTATTCCCCCCACTTTATAGTGCTATTAGGAAGAAGAACCCTCTCTTGTTCTTTCCCAGAAGAGAGCTTGTCAAGGGAGCCCATGGTTGCGCTTCAGCGGCGCTAGAACACATGCACTATACCTTAGTGTATGCTGACCCCCCCAAAAGACCTCTGGACCCCTGGTACCCTTCTTGTGGCTGTTTTGTCTCGGATCAATTCCCCTATTTATCTCAGATCTTCCCCATTGTTGTCCCATCAAATTCCTGATGGAACACAGCCCCTCCATCAAACTTCTTAGGCTGTGCATCAATGACTCCTTCTGCTGTGCAGTGACTCATCCCTTGCTTACTGATGCTCTCTTGTCATCAGTATTACTCTATCCCTTTCGCATTTTTGGTATATCACTCAGCTGATGACCCACTCCCTTACCAATCAATCTTGTCATACAGCTTACTCATTCCTTTACTCAGCAGCTTATTCATGCTCCCTATGCTTACTCATTCCTGCTTATCCCTTGCTTACTGATCGCTTACAAACCCCTTATAAAGCTCTTACCAATCCCTTACCAATCCTTGACAAATTCTGCTTACTCCCTTCTCTTTTTGTACTTTAATGCTGTGCCCCCCCCCATGTATTTAAACCCCTGGGCTCAGCCCAGTGAAAAAGACCCAATTGCATGAAATTATCCCTCTCTCAGACTCTCTCAGTCAGTATCCCTTCAGTCTTTGAGTCCTTGTAGGCTTCAGTGAAGGTCTAAAGGCTCAATATTGTCAAGTTTATCCAAGTTATTCAAGATCTATTCTTTATACTAGGCTCAAGCGGAGTCTAGGCTTCATACCAGTCAATCTTCCTTGCCTCTGGACATCAGAGGCATCTCTGCCCCTTTGCTGCACCAATCTCTAGGTGTAGTATCGCTGTTTCAGTCTCAGTCAACCCAATCCCCGCTTTGACACTTCCTAGGCTTTAGGAAGAGTCCAGACCCCTATCCCCTTCGTATTCTATTACTCCTGTACCCCAGGAGTATCCTGCATCATCGTCTGCATCACCCTGTTGGTGTAGATCCCCTTCCCCCCTCCTCAGCACATCCTCTCTGGACACCGCGGAGGTAAACCACCACTCGCACATATTCGTAGTCCTTTGTTGGTGTTGTGTTTGGGTTATTACTCCGACCCAAATCCACACTTTGACTCACACCACCCTGTCACTAGCAAAGAGAACCTCGGTAGGGAAACCACCATCGAGGAAGAATACGTCTTCACACATGCAGTTGCCGCCTATAGTTGCCTTGTCAGCGACTTTGAAATCCAAGTCCTCGTTGGCCTCCATCATTCCCTTCCTGTCCCGCCCTTGCCAGACCTCCCTCTTGCTCGTCGCCACATGTTCCGGTCCTCCCGCCTTCGACCAGTTAAACAAAGACCTACCCCCTATTCCCGCCTCCACCCCTACTAGTTCGTCATGGTGGACCTCAACCAGCTCCTTGCCCAGCTCATCCAGGGGCAAGTTAACCTCCAGGTGCATATTGTGGCCCTTGCAGCTGCACAGCCTCAGCCTGCGCTGCCGCTGCGCAAGAAGGTGGTCGCGGATCCCGGGAGTTATGATGGCTCCCCTCAGAAGTTCCACGAGTGGTGGTCGAAGATCAAGATCTGGCTACAGATCTTGATGGATGGAGCAACCGACGCCCAGGTCACCGCCACGGTACTCTCTCGGCTCACTGGCCCAAAAGCTGGTTGGTGGGCTCAGGTCTGTTTGGACAGCTGCATGGCGGCAGCACAAGCCCTTGCCAACGCCCCACCTGTACCAGCAGGCCAACCCATGCCCCTGCCAGCCTGGCCCGCTTCTCGGAGGAGATAGAGAGGTTCTTTCTCCCTGGAAACAATGCCAAGTGGGCACATGCCCAGCTTCTCTGCTTAAGACAGGGTCCTAGGCAAAGGATCGACAATTTCTTAGCGCAGTTTGAGGCGCTCAAGAACCAGGGAGGGTGCGTGGACGATTACGCTCGCGATCTGCTCAAACATGCGCTCCAGAGGAAACTCTTGGAGCAAATTTACATACAAGGCATGCATCGGGACACATATGTCCGCCTTGCAAATTCAGCTCGTGCTATGGGAAGAGCCCAGGAACTCTTCCTCATTAATCTTCAGGGCCAAGGCTTGGCCCGATATTACCAGGGTCAAAACTATTCGTCTTCAGCCGCATCCGGGAGTGGTACCCCCATGGATATAGGTGCCACTGAGACAAACCAGCAAAGGGGTAAAGGGCCCCAATGTTACAATTGCCAATTATTTGGCCACATTGCACGTGAGTGCACAAAGCCGCGCTGCCCTCATTGTGGGCAACCACAAGCATGGGCAACGCAAGCCCAGCCAGAGGATGACCGGCTAAATGCAGTAAGAGGAATGACATTTGCAGAAATGCAAGCATTCTTCAAAGATTTAAAAGATTAGCGAGTGAGGACACATTGGGCATCCTCGCTCTCGAATCTTCTTTGTGTTGAAGTCGCACGTGCACCTGGCATAAACCGTCGATGAAGTGTGCACAAGACTGCGACCCATATTAGTGTAGACTTAGTAATAGTCCTCTTTAGAGTAGATGTTACATGTCACACGTCACACTATTTGTTGTATATAAACAGTGTTCATTGCTTATATAATAGAACAGCTCTTGACCAGCTACCGCTACCATCTCAGGTTGTGCACTCCACCCAACAGGTGAGTTGGAGTAGCAGTTCCTCTACGTACATAGGTATTGCTTCAACAGGTTATGAGCCCTGTGAGTGCACTGTGTGCAGCAATGCACCAGACAGCGCTCCAGCTCCCTGAGCGTTGCTTTAACTAGCTTGACGCTGTGGACCACAGTGAGCTCCTAGCTGAGCCCCTGCACAGCCACAAGGCGAAGTCGGTCGACAACTTGCGCCCAACAGTGAGCTCCTAGTTGAGCACCTGTATTGCCACAGGCGAAGTTCGTCGATGACTTGCGCCAACCATGGTGAACATCGTCGACGACTTGCGCTGGCATGACCTAGTCATGAGTTAGCTGTTGATAGAAGTGCCTTCACTGGCACTCAGGTGTTTCTTCTTTTCTTGCTTGTCCATTGTCGCATTCACTTGCTGACTCCGTTGACTCCCAACAGAACATCACCATGTCCAGCACTCTTGACAAGATGGTTCCCGTGTTCACTGGCTCCAACTGGCAGCAGTGGCACACTTCCATGCAGGCCTACCTCCGGGCACAAGGCCAATGGTACATTTACTCGACGACGCAACCCGCTGACGGTCACGATGACTGAAAGGAGTGGGACGACAACACCGAGAGAGCGCTTGGTAATATCACCTTGCGCCTCGCCCCCTCGATTCAGGTTGCCGTCTCCAGTCTCGACAGCATTAAGGATGTCTGGGACCACCTCAAGAAGAACTTCGGTGCCCCCAGTATTGGCTCTGCCTATGCTGAGCTCAGCAAGCTCCTGGCAACTACCATTCCCGCTGGCTCTCACCCTGCTCCGGCTATCACCAAAGTGCTTAGCCACTTCGCCTATCTCAAAGACGCCGGCTTCAAATTCCCTGCCCCTATGCAGGCAATGATTATTCTCTGCAAGCTCCCTCCTACTATGGAGGTCGTAGCTCAAATCTGAAGCCCGACGGGATCGTCAAGGCCGCCACACTCTCCTTTGAGCAGAAAGGCGCCTCTTCGTGTGGCAGTGGTAAGGGCCCACAGGCCAACAAGCTTAGCGCTGTGAAGCGCAAGCCGGCTGACCCCAAGTTCACCCAGCAGCAGCAGCAGCAAGGCAGGTCCAACGGCGGTGCGAGCGGAAACGCTCCTGCCCAAGGACAGGGAGGCCGCACTCGACGTGGCGGCAAGAAGGCTCGCGCTCGCCGCGAGAACGCCCAACAGGCAGTCTTCGCTACATACGTCCACTACGATGGACCAGAGCCCACCATCGACCCTTGCGCCTTGGCTCACACCCCCGGTGCTGCCCACTACGGCCCCCCCGCATTTGAAAATACTATTAAGGCCTTCGACTTGGCACACCGTCTGGGGGTAGAACCCTCCTGCCAAACCATCTGCACCCTTGACCAAGTTGTGTCGATGGCGAGTGTGAACCTGGACCAGCCTGAGGCAGGTCCCTCCTCGCTGAAGTGCCCTCGTCTCGAGGAGCGCATCACGATGTATGAGGAGGACACCATCTCCCTTGGGGATGATGAACCATTCACCCACGAGCCCTTCGCCGACGATGAGTTCGACGAGATCGACGCTATGGTCCTCGACCGCTACAACGCGACGTCGATGGCAATGGGCGCAGAGGCCAGCCTTTTCAGGCAAGTACCTTCTGCACACGTGCTGACCAACACTGACACACTCCCTTTACATGTGCGCTTTACGCCGTCACTGTATATAGCGAGTAGTAACTACAATTTGTCATGTCGTGTCTCCTTGAGTAAAGCATATATCTGTTTGTGTCTGAATGATGCATGCTGTGCTGGCTGTAAGGGAAAAATGGTTGACGATAGCAAACTATCTGGTGCTTTCTGGCTACTAGACTCTGGCACATCCCGCCACTTCACTGGTGACATAGGCGATTTCGCCTCCTACAACGCGCTAAAGCGAGCACACTACGCCAAAACGGCTAATGGTGTAGCACTAATTGCTGGCATTGGCACGGTATTACTCCAGTGCCTAGACCACAACTCAGGGGATGAGAAAGTCATTACACTCACCCAAGTGCTCCATATGCCAGGTGCTACTGCACGCCTTATTTCTATCGGTGAAATGCTCCAGCGTAACTACAAGGTCACTGGCGATAAGCGAGGCATTAGCCTCATTCATAAAGCTGAATGCCTATGGTTTGGGCCAGACCCAGAAGACGATCGCAACATCATTTTCGGGATTAGATCTATCCCGATAATTAGATCTAACTATATTGCCTCCGTGAGCAAAGTCAATTACGACATCATGCACCGGAGATTCGGGCACCCCTCTAAGGAAGTACTCTGACGCGTGCAAAAGCATATGCAGCGCTTCCCGGAGATCCACTTTCCTACTGAGGATTGTGTTTGCCCTGGATGTGCTCTTGGCAAGATGCCCAATTGAGCTTTCCCAGAGAATGAAAGACGTGCTTCCAAGCCTTTTGAGCTGGTGCACTCTGACCTCAAATCCTTCCCGGTTATGTCGTACCGGAAGTTTAAATATGTTATCACCTTCTACGACGATTATACTTCTCATGCCTGGACTATGCCTCTTCGCTCCAAAGCTGCAGCAATTACGGCTGCCAAAGATTTCCTTGAAATGGTGCGCATCCAACATGATACGCACGTCATTGGATGGATGTCCGATGCTGGCGGAGAGTATAAATCCGATCTATTTGATCAAGCACTCCTTGAAAAAGGAATTAAAATATATCAAAGTGCTCCAAGAACCCCCATGCAGAATGGCCGCGCTGAGCGTTTAGGGCGCACTCTCATGGATAAAGCCGAGTCTATGCGGCATCAAGCCTGCATCCCTGACTCCTGGTGGGAATTTGCATTCACTCACACAACCCACATTTACAACCGTACTCCGGTAGCTCGCCTGCGATGGCACACCCCCCATGAAATGCTTAAGGGGGAGATGCCTAACATCGACCACCTACGTGTGTTTGGCTGTGGAGCATTTGTATACCTCCCAGCAACAGCTAGAGCGAATAAGATGGCTCCCAAGTCGGAGCTAATGACTTATGTCGGTGTTGCCCCTGGCAATGAGCACAATTTCTTGTTTATGCGCTCCACCAATGCAGTGTTCACCGCTGCCCACGCCATCTTTGATGAGCGTCATTTCCCTCGCTGCCCTAAGAACAGGCACAAACCTCTCGAGAACCTTTTCGGAAGGGCAAATCCGAAACCAGCCACTGATCGACCAGGGAATCCCCCTGATGATATTGACAGTGATGACGATGTGGAACACGACCATGGCTACCCACATCCCCAAGCGCAGGATGACGATCCAAAGCGTGAGGAACCTGAGGCTCCTGAGGAAGAGCCTAATCAAATAAATCCTCCCCGTATGCCATCTCCAGTGCCTCCACTGGCACCGAGAACGCCTTCACCGGCGAGAAATCCACCACCTCCGGCACCGCAGCGCCCTGGCTGAGCTGAACGCCGCCAGAATGCGCCGTGACCTCCTGCAGTTAATATACCTGCCCGCTGTAGAGACACCCGGGTCTCTAGGCGCACAGCTCCCTAGCTGTCACACCCTAAGCCCTGCGAGAGACCCACCTAGACGCGCCCCCGCACCCGTCCACTTGCATCTGTTCGATCGCATCACACCCGACTCGCTCGCTCGCTCGCGCGAGTGCATCCGTGGCTGCTGCGCGCCTGATCACTCGCACGGGTGTAGTCGCGACTCGTCTCGCATTGCACTCGATCACGTCACGTCCAACCCGCTCGTGTTCTCTCTTGTGCCAGTGTATCCGCGGCTGCTGTGCGCCCGATCGCTCGCATGGGTATAGCCACGACTCGACTCGCAGACCACCCGATCGCGTCCTGTCCAACCCGCTCGCGTTCTCTCTTGTGCCAGTGTATCCGCGGCTGCTGTGCACCCGATCGCTCGCACGGGTGTAGCCACGACTCGACCCGCAGACCACCCAATCGCATCCCGTCCAACCCGCTCGCATTCTCTCTCGTGCGAGCGTATCCACGGCTGCTGTGCGCCCGATCGCTCGCACGGGTGTAGCCACGACTTGACTCGCAGATCACCCAATCGCATCCCGTCCGACCCGCATGCTCGCCCGCCCACTCACATCTGTTCGATCGCATCACACCCGACTCGCTCGCTCGCTCGCGCGAGTGCATCCGTGGCTGCTGCGCGCCCGATCACTCGCACGGGTGTAGTCGCGACTCGTCTCGCATCGCACTCGATCACATCACGTCCAACCCGCTCGCATTCTCTCTCGTGCGAGTGTATCCGTGGCTGCTGTGCGCCCAATCGCTCGCACGGGTGTAGCCACGACTTGACTCGCAGACCACCCGATCGCATCCCGTCCAACCCGCATGCTCGCCCGTCCACTCGCATCTGTTCGATCGCGTCACACCCGACTTGCTCGCTCGTGCGAGTGCATCCGTGGCTGCTGTGCGCCCGATCACTCGCACGGGTGAAATCGCGACTCAATGCACAGACCACCCGAACACTCGCCCAAGCTCAAGTAGGACCCGACTCGACCACCCTCGCTCACTCGCACGCAAACGCAACCACCCGCGACCCTGTTAAGCTGTTCCGGTCCTCCCTCTTTTGTACACTTCGCGTCATGGGTACGTCTTCGCGCCCGTCTCCCTTGCTAGAGTTTCCCACTTCTTTATGTCATCTGTTGATGCTCGGGTGCCTGTTACTCGGTTGTGGACCCTTTTCGTTATGTCAGATAGTGCCAGAGTGCGCACCATTTCCCTTATTTAGACTAGAGTTACCGCTTAGACGCGCTTGGAGCGCTACAGTGTTTCCTGACCCTTATGTTCCGTACATTGGTCCTAGGGCCACATATACCTTACCCTGGAAGAATGCAACATTCTTTTTCTCCCCCTCATAGCAAGAGTAAGAGCCCCAGCTTCTATGTGAGGTTTCAGTTTGTTCAAGGTCTCATCGTCGCATCTTATCGTATTCGCTCGTTTCGTCGTATCGTTTCGTCTTTCGCCGTGTGTCCCTCACTTTCGCATACGTCTCTCCTCCGCTCTCTAGGGAACTCTCTAGGCTTTTGACCAGAGCGCTCCTCGCGCTCTCTCGTCCACTCTCTTTTCCACTGTGCTGCTCGTCACACCCCACTCCTTGCTAGTCCGAGTGCTCTGTGCACCTTCCTTCGCTTTTCCGACTCTACCAGTTTGAGCCAGACCCAGTTCCCTTGGGCGGACCTGTTTTGCACCCTTCCGGAACTAACCTTCTACACCGCCCCCAATGTGAACGTAGAGCGCCATTGCACCCTGGTAACGTGTATGGTGAGCGGTGACATCCCATCGAGCAACTCCAGGATATTGAAAGTGCCTCTCGATGGCGAGAAACAGTGGGTGAGGCCCCTAGGCCCCCACAACTGGACACACCAGACCATATCCCTGGTGGTTTCCCCGACACCTCTGCAACGCCCAGTGAGGAAGATGTGCAAAAGATGTGCGAGGAAGGGGGAGCAAACCTAGTCCGATACCTGATGGGCAAAGCCCTCGAAACCCACGAGCCTCAATATGAGAGCGTCCACAACTGGTCCTACAAGGACATCGCTCGCTTACCCCAAGCTGAGCAGAAACTCTGGCGACTTGCTTGCCAGGAAGAGCTCGATGTGCTGCGAAAGCGCAAAGTCTTTGAGCTAGTTGACCATCCCCGAGACCGGAAGGTCATAAAGAATCGATGGGTCTTCGACGTAAAATCGGATGGCCACAAGAAAGCCCGCTTAGTAGCGAAAGGCTTCTCCCAGGTCGAGGGATTAGATTTCGACCAGGTCTTCTCACCAGTCGTGTGCTTTGAAACAGTGCGCCTCATGCTTGCGCTTGCCGCACTTGAGAATTGGTATATTACTGGACTCGACGTTCGGAGCACCTACTTGTATGGCAAGCTCGACGAAGAGATCTACATGGAACAACCTGAAGGGTTTGCAGTTCCTGGGCAAGAGCGCAAAGTGCTCTGCCTCTGGCGTGCCCTCTATGGCCTCAAACAGGCCAGCCTAGCTTGGTGGCGCACACTCGATGAGTCTCTCAAAGAGCTCGGGTTTGAGCGCCTTAAGTCTGAAGCAGGCATCTTCTTCTACAAGAAGAAAGGCACCAACATTGTCATCGGTATTATCTACGTTGACGACGCTCTGTTCTGCAGCCCTAACAAGGCTGTTGTTGATGCCATTAAAGCGCAGTTCATGCGCAAATGGGAGTGCAGAGACCTTGGAGAACCTAAGGAGTTCCTCTGTATGCGAATCACTTGCAAAGGTCGCGCTATCCACCTGGATCAATGCGCGTACCTACAAAAGGTCATTGAACGCTGCGGCATGCTCAATGCAAAGTCCGCAAGCACCCCACTGCCGGCTGGCTACTATGCCGCCAAAAATACAGAGCCTGTTGATGCGGAACTCCGCTCCTGTTTCCAGACGGTTATTGGGTCCCTTCTGTACCTTATGTTGGGCACTAGGCCCGACATTGCTTTTGCAGTCACCCATCTCTCGCGCCATGCCGCGAACCCATCCCAGGACCACCTGTCCAAAGTGCTTTATATCTGTCGCTACTTGATTGGTACACCTAATTACTCCCTAGTGTACAATGGTGGATCCGGTGCTGGCCTGATTGCATGCACGGACTCAGATTGGGGATCAGACCCTATCTCTCGCCTCTCGCAGACAGGTTTCTACCTGAAACTTGCAGATGGCTTGATCAGTTGGACTTCTCGTGCACAGAAGACTATTGAGATCAGTGTGTTGCACCACCACTGCAGGTCAGCTGTCAGGCCATGTGGGGGGGTGTGAAGCATGAATGGATTGCTGCCAAAGATGCCTAGCATGGCCTGTAGTGATGTTAGGTAAGCACTACCTTCAGGGATGGTCAGGGATGCATGCAATAAGTGTCCATGTAGTTTTTGCACATCTTCCAATGTGTGTTTGGCTGATTTAAACCACTCCTTTATTGCCAATAGGTACTTGTCGCACTTCCCATGTGTTAGCACAACAGTTTTATTTTCTAAATCCCATTTGAAACCCATGAAAAGTCCACTGAGGCCGAATACATGGCTTTGAGCAATTGTGCTCGCCAAGTTACCTGGATTCGGAGTCTACTCAGTGAGCTCGGCTATAAGCTGAAAGCTATCCCGATTTGCGGTGATAATCAGGGGTCCATATTCATGGCATCCAACCCTGTAACGGAGCCTCGCTCCAAGCACATCGACATTTGCTACCATGGAATCTGCGAGTCAGTCGTGAAAGGTAACGTGGAGCTATTCTTCATTGATGGTGCTGAGAATCCCGCCGATCTGCTCACCAAGAACTTACCACGCGAGAAATTCGCAAAGTTCAGAGCTCAACTAGGCTTACAATTTTCCTCTGGCAGCATCTAGCGCCTTATTCGCTGAAGTGCTCTACATGCAGCACAGCGAGGGGGAGTGTTGAAGTCACACGTGCACCCGGCGTAAACCGTTGATGAAGTGCGCACAAGACTGTGACCCATATTAGTGTAGACTTAGTAATAGTCCTCTTTAGAGTAGATGTTACATGTCACACGTCACACTATTTGTTGTATATAAACAGTGTTCATCGCTTATATAATAGAACAGCTCTTGACCAGCTACCGCTACCATCTCAGGTTGTGCACTCCACCCAACAGGTGAGTTGGAGTAGCAGTTCCTCTATGTACATAGGTATTGCTTCAACACTTTGGACTTAGCTGTACGTATACTGGACTACAGACTTTCTCATGCTACTTCTCCTGCTGTGCAGGAAATATTTAAATACCGCATTGCTTTGTTACGTACAAAAATAGCGAAAACCTACAAAAAAGTGTCTTCTGTAGTTTCTCCTGTCTCAGTTTCTTTTTCTCGCTTTTCTGTTTTGTCCGTTGATAGTATGGACTGTGACTCGGACTGTTCTGTACCTTCTAAGGGGGTCCCTGCAAAGGGCTCAGCACCAGAAGTAAAATCAAGCGTGCTTAATTCTCGATCAAATAAAAATATTCTTTCTCCTTCTTTGGCATCTAAGGAACCGGAAAGTCCCACCGGCAACTTAGAAGTTTCTATGGACTTACGAAGGTCCTTCACAATGGAACGTGAAGTGACGGTACCGGTCTGCATCTGTGGACCACTTAGTACTATTAAAGTAGACACCCTGCTAGACAGTGGCGCTACTGGTTGTTTTGTTGACAAGAGCTGGGCTCTTGAGCGACACCTTCAGTTATCTAAGCTGGTAAAGCCCATCCCTGTGCTTAACATAGATGGCACTAGGAATCAGGAGGGCGATGTTGACAATTGGTATTGGGAAACATGCAGAAAAGCTGTGGTGTGCCATCACATGCCTTGGAAAAGTGCCGCTTATCCTTGGCCACACCTGGCTTCAGAAGCATAATCCCGATATAGATTGGGTCACCGGCAAAGTTAATTTAACTTGGTGTCCTCTGGAGTGCAAGTCACTCTTGGAGACACGCTTTGCTAAGTTATTACGAGAAAACAAATCTCAGGAAACTTGGGTGCAAGCTTTGAAAGCTCATGAATCAAAGGTCACTATCGATGAGTCAACCCTAGAAGAAGCCCAGAAGCAGGTACCCAGAGAGTACTGGGAGTTCCTAGACGTATTTAGTAAAAAGTCGTCAGAGTGCATGCCACTAAGGAAACCTTGGGATCATGGAATTGATCTGAAAGAAGACTTCCCGCCCAAAAAGGGAAGACTTATCCTGCTCTCTGTTGATGAACAGAAAGAAGTTGAATCGTTCCTTGATGATCAACTCGCTAAAGGGTACATTCGGCCTTCTATTAGTCAGCAGACATCGCCGGTCTTTTTTATCCCGAAAAAGGACGGCAAGAAGCGCATGGTACAGGATTACTGATATGTAAACTACTGGACAGTTAAGAATAATTATCCACTGCCGCTTATCTCTCAGCTTGTTGACAAGCTTAAAGGTTGCAAACTCTTCACGAAGATGGATCTTCGTTGGGGTTACAACAATGTGAGGATTCGTGAAGGCGATGAGTGGAAAGCTGCGTTTGTAATGCACAAAGGGGCTTTCAAGCCATTAGTTATGTATTTCGGTCTCTGTAATTCACCCGCGACATTCCAGAAGATGATGAATGAGTTATTCCACGATATGTCGGATGTCTGCGTGGTGTACATTGATGACCTTATGATATTTACGGATACGGACGATCAGGAAAAGCATGATAGAATCGTGCTAGAAGTTTTGAAACATTTACGTGATAATGATCTTTACGTTAAACCTGAGAAGTGTCGCTTCAGAGTCACTGAAGTCAACTTCCTCGGTATGATCGTGTCATGTGATGGCATCAAGATGGACCCTGAGAAAGTTAATGCTATTTTGAAATGGCCAGAGCCAATGAATGTAAAGCAGGTTCGTGCATTCTTAGGTCTCGGCAATTTCTATAGACGCTTTATTAAAGATTATGTAATCATGGCTAGGCCCATGACGGACCTTATGTGTAAGGATACTGTATTTCACTTTGGAGAGAAGGAACGCGCTGCGTTTGAGGCTTTGAAAGCTGCCTTTACCCGTGCTCCGGTACTTCAGTACCCTGATCAGGACCACGAATTCTGCCTGGAAACAGATGCATCTGAGTTTGCCGTTGGGGGAGTGATATCCGTGAAGTGCAAAGACAGCAAATTCAGACCCGTCGCGTACATGTCACATTCCATGATGCCTCCTGAACGAAATTATCCTATTCACGATAAAGAGATGCTAGCCATCATAAAAGCAACTGAGGCCTGGCGCCATTATCTCGAAGCCACTCCTTACACTTTTGAGATATATATGAACCACCATAATTTAACGTACTTTACCAAGTCACAGAACCTGTCTAAGCGTCAAGCGCTGTGAGTCAAAGTGTGGATTTGGGTCGGAGTAATAACCCAAACACAACACCAACAAAGGACTACGAATATATGCGAGTGGTGGTTTACCTCTGCGGTGTCCAGAGAGGATGTGCTGAGGAGGGGGGAAGGGGATCTACACCAACAGGGTGATGCAGACGATGATGCAGGATACTCCTGGGGTACAGGAGCAATAGATGACGAAGGGGATAGGGGTCTGGACTCTTCCTAAAGCCTAGGAAGTGTCAAAGCGGGGATTGAGTTGACTGAGGCTGAAACAGCGATACTACACCTAGAGATTGGTGCAGCAAGGGGACAAGGGGGCTCCTGACATCCAGAAGCAATGAGAGATGAAGGATTGACTGGCTAGACTCCGCTTGAGCCTAGGGAAATACTTGGACTTGAATGGATTGAATAAACTTGAGATATTAGAGCCTTTAGACCTTCACTGAAGCCTACAAGACTCAAAGAGCTGAGGGGATACTGACTGAGAGAGTCTGAGAGAGGGATAATTTCATGCAATTGGGTCTTTTTCACTGGGCTGAGCCCAGGGGTTTAAATACATGGGGGGGCACAGCATTAAAGTACAAAAAGAGAAGGGAGTAAGCAGAATTTGTCAAGGATTGGTAAGGGATTGGTAAGAGCTTTGTAAGGGGTTTGTAAGCAATCAGTAAGCAAGGGATAAGCAGGAATGAGTAAGCATAGGGAGCATGAATAAGCTGCTAAGTAAAGGAATGAGTAAGCTGTATGACAAGATTGATTGGTAAGGGAGTGGGTCATCAGCTGAGTGATATACCAAAAATGCGAAAGGGATAGAGTAATACTGATGACAAGAGAGCATCAGTAAGCAAGGGATGAGTCACTGCACAGCAGAAGGAGTCATTGATGCACAGCCTAAGAAGTTTGATGGAGGGGCTGTGTTTCATCAGGAATTTGATGGGACAACAATGGGGAAGATCTGAGATAAATAGGGGAATTGATCCGAGACAAAACAGCCACAAGAAGGGTACCAGGGGTCCAGAGGTCTTTTTGGGGGGGTCAGCATACACTGAGGTATAGTGCATGTGTTCTAGCGCCACTGAAGCACAACCATGGGCTCCCTTGACGAGCTCTCTTCTGGGAAAAAGCAAGAGAGGGTTCTTCTTCCTAATAGCACTATAAAGTGGGGGGAATAACTGTCATGGTGCTGGGGGACGTCGTCTGAAAGTAGGGAAGTGGATAGAGTATTGAATTCGACACATCCAGGGAAGTGAGATGAACGACAGAGGAAGATGGACATGGCAAGTATCTGGGAGGAAGGGACCATAGGCTGAGGGCTCAGGGGACACAGAGACGACCAGAGAAGACTTCTCAAGCTTGACAATAGACCTAAGATGACCAAAGTACGTCCTTGATGCAGGACTGACAAGGAGAACGCACTGACCGAGAACGAGAGGGACTGAGGGAGCAGGCTGGGAAGATATGTGCCAGGCAGTGCATGGGAACTCTGGGAGAGGCTGTCCTAAGAGCAGGACATAGTGGAGATCTGCAGCAATAGTGGAGAAATGATCCAGAGAAAATACAGACTCCATAGTGAGCAATGAAGCAAACGTCTGGATTGCGGGGGGAATATCTCCGTGGGAAATGAATGGATTTGCATCGGAACTTGACAGGCAGATAGACCACGTTCTAGGCTCTCTGACGGTATAGTCACGTGCCTGATAGCTTTAGAAACGATGGAGCTATTCAAAATATCGGAATGCTGGCACTGGGCACCTAAAAATGACATTTGGGCGCTAAAAATCATTTCTTCTCTTTCTCCTTCATTTCTCCATCAATTCTTCGGCTTCTTTGATTGTTCTGGTATGGGAGTTGGACTGCAGACGTGTGCATTCCTTTCTCATACCACAATTGATGTTATTCCTTCAGTTTCTTCTGCTTCTTGGCAGTTCTCGTGCAATAGATGACTGTCTGCATTGGCATTCATCTCTCACATCAGGATAGTCTTCTTGTGCAATAGATGGCTATGATGAGGGTCCGTCGTGCTTATCCTTCACATAAGGATCATTCGATATAGGTGTTATCTTCCATGTTCACTGTACCAAACCTGTTTGGTGCGTGACAGCGCACTGGCAAATGTGGATGACGCAGTTTAACTACTTGTTAATTTATAAAAAGGGGACTCAGATGCACGTTGCAGATCTGCTTAGCAGGCGATCGGACCATTACATATCTAGTTCCGAAGATAACAAGGACCAGGTCCTGTTGAATCCAGTATCTATTAAACTGATTGACGTCACTGATCAGTCCTACGAAGAGCGACAGTTGCTCATTACGAACTTTCACGATACTCCTGTTGCTGGTCGTAAAGGAGTAAAAGCTACGTATAACGTGCTCAGGAAGCATTATTCTTGGAAAGGAATGAAGGAACAGATTCAAACCTACGTAAAGCACTGTCAAAAGTGCCAGCAGTCTAAGGTGTTGAATCAAAAGACTTCTGGAAGTCTTGTTCCTCTCCCTACTCCTAGTGGCCTGTGGCTTGACGTCACAATGGACTTTACTGAGATGCCAGAATCCCTCGGTTACAATTATATATTAGTCGTGGTTGATCAGTTCTCTAAGGAGGTTGTGTTTGTACCTTGTACCAAAGAGGAAACCACCCTGTCAACCGCTGAGTTATTTAGAGACCATATCTGGTGTCAGCATGGACTCCCGTCTTCTGTTGTGTCTGACCGTGGATCAGTCTTTGCGAGCAACTTCCTGGGGGAGTTGTATAGACTTTTAGGCATAAAAAGGAAAATGTCTACGGCATTTCACCCTCAGACCGATGGTCAAATGGAGCGGTTGAACCGCGAAATTAATCAGTATCTCTGAACCTACGTAAACGATCATCAGAATGAATGGGCCAAGTGGATCAAAATTGCCCAGTTCGTTTGGAACAACACGGTTTCGGAGGTCACTACTGATTCACCGTTCAGAATTACCTGGAGTTATTCCCCTCATATGGGTGTTGAGCCAGTGGATACAGTAGCCCCAGCGGCTAAGGACTTTGCCGCCATATTTAATAAAGTCATTGAGTCTTCTGAGAAGGCAAAACATAATATGAAGCTTCAGGCAGATAAGCATAGAAATCCCGCCCCGGACTATGTTGTAGGCCAACAAGTTTGGCTTTCTATGGACAACCTTTGTATGTTGAATCACGCTTCCAAGAAGCTCACAGAGAAATGGATTGGCCCCTATGAGGTCACTCGTGTAACCCCGAATGCAGTCAAGCTTAAGCTCCCGAAAACTCTTCGGATTCACCCGATTGTGAATGTTTCTCGAGTAAAGCCTTATTTAGGTCCTCTTCCCGGTCAGCCTGTATCTCGGCCCAGTCTGGTACATGTTTCTGAAGAGCGCGATGAAGAATACAAAGTGGACTATATCATAGCTTCACATATTTATAAAAGGCAACTCCAGTACTTGGTACACTGGAAAGGGTACGAAGAACATGAGAGAACATGGGAACCCTTGTTGAACTTGAAGAATTCTCCTCTGGTAGTCGAGCGCTCTTACCGAGAAAACCCCTCTGCTCCTCGGAAGCTTTGTATGGCCCAAGCGGACTTTGATTCGTTATTTAGTTGAATCCCCGAAAACCTCACGGTTTGCGACGCTCAGTTCTGCAGTCTGGAATCCTGCACCTGAGGGGGGAGTAGTGTTACGGACCAACTTTTTATCTTATCTTAGTGTACAGCCTCTATCTTATCTACCTAGTCTAGACCTGTACCTCGTGCTGTACACGCTGCCACCCTTGACATCATTACGCACAGCCACGGTAAGCAATGTGTGCCCAGCGTTCCCGCTGTGCAGCGTATTGCAAATGCTGTGAGCTATAACCTGAGGAACCTGGCGGAAGTGCCATCAAAGCATTTGAAGCAGCCCGTGCTACAGGAGGAGCTGGCAGCTGGATATTGTTCCAGGCGGATGGAACGTATACATTCGGTCTGCCTGGAAGTGGCACAGGAAGGGGTGGAGGTGTGAAATTCACCATGGGCAGACCACCAGTACCACCAGTCCTGGCAACTGAACCTGACATCGCCATAACAGCGGGTGGATTGAGCGAAGCTATGGGTGGGTTGAGTAACAAACATGGTGATCAGATCAAGCATACCTCGAGACTGTGCAGCACTTATGGACTGGCGTATATCCTGTGGATTGGGGACTGGCCACAGCGCTTGTGATATTTTAGTCAGACACTTGAAAGACAAAGGATAATCAGTACATACAATTTACTGGTGCACGAATGGTAGCGGGCTTCTGCTTGTACCATCTGTAGCATGTTCCACACACAAATTTCCCTCACTGAGTTCTTGGAAAAAGTGTGTTGGGGGGTTGCTACAGTGGACCTAAAGGACAGAAGCTGTGGTAGGAAGTTGGTAACCCTGTAGTGACCTCAGTAGATATTCAAGCTACTGTTATTAGAGTAGTACCTGTAGTGACTACTACAAGTGAGTAAGTGTAAAAGGAGTGTGTAAAGGACTACTTACCCTCAGTAGATATTCAAGCTACTGAGGGACTAATGGAAAATACTACTGTGTATAGTGCGCTCGAAATGCTTATGTAAGCATCGCATGGTCACGCACTGAAGTACCAGTAACACATGCTGGTTAACTTTCAACATGAGTGGGATCATAGGCCGCGACATAGTGGCAAGGTTCGCCTTTCTGGATAAGGGCTTGGCACCTAGATCGTTGGCAAAACCTGTCTTCTGTTGCAAATGTGTCCTCCGTAAACTGAGTAACAAGGTCTGGAGTAGGTGCTTGCATAGTGAGATGTTGATAACGGGATATCTGTAATGGGATACTATCTGGGGCTAGACACAGAGGGGTAGCAATCACAGAGACCGACTTAAATATCAGAACTGTGAGTTGACTTGAAAGAGCAGTATGTTGATGCATGTTAGCAGAGACACGACCAATGAGCATTGAAAACTTACCACTGCCGAGAACAAACATTTCTGCCCAGGTGAATACGCAATTCATTCTTACCATCCCCAAGTTCGGTCATCTGCCCTCAAAGCAAGGTCAGACCAGACATAGTAGACTCGCACGAACAGGGTGGCTTACGCTACAATTCATTTGATGGATGGAGAATGATGGAGGAACAAATGGACATGGCGATAATCAGATGGGATGAGATGGCGATAGTCAACTGCAGGGGTAAACCCACAGGTATCCGAGTGCCGACCCGGGCCCGACCAGCTGACCATATCCACCAACATAACCCCTAAGGGCACTATCATTCATAGTCAAATAATGTTATTAATTACATGATGTATATACACAATATATCTACATGATTGTGGTGGCGGTCATGGTGCCCATTGGCGTGCGTGCATGCGTGCTATGGTGGTGGTTAAGGAGTGGAGAAGTGGTGGTCTTAGGGCAAGCCAGCAGCACGAGCGTTGTCATCGTCATCACACCTCTCATGCTGCAGGGTGGCCGTCATTGTCATGGTCGTCACCACCGTGCCTCTGCGCGCTGCAGGCAGTCGTCATCATCATCATTGTGTCTCAGCATGCTGGAAATGTTGTTGTTGTCGCCATAGTGCCTCTGCATGGCAGATGTCATTGTCGTTGGGATGCACCTAGCTATGTGCGTCATCGTGCTCGTCCGAGTGGTGGTGGTCATGGCAATTGCCAACATGCGTGCATGCTATAGTGGTCAGCGCGAGAGGTGGTGGTCGCAGGGCAGGGTAGCAGCCGGGCATCATCGTCAACGTGCGTGCATGCTATGGTGGTAATCAGTGTGAGACGAAGGTGGTAGAGATGTGGTGGTCACAGGGGAAGGGTTAAAGGCGGATGTTGTTGCACTCACCATTGTGTCTCTGTGGTCGCTGTTGTCATTTGCACAGGTGGGTGTCGTCGTCATCGTTGGTGTTCCTCTGTGGGCCACAGCAGTGGGCGTTGTCGTCGAGTGGGGTGGGGGCAGCTATAAGTGGGTGCGTTGTTGTTGTTGTGCCTCACTTATGCCACCTAAGCCACCCATCCAACCTGCAAGGTGTCCTTGGGAGATCATTGGGCATTGTGGGTGATGTTGAAGACTGAAATTCAAACTGCAAACATTAGCTGAACATGAGAAGGCGAGATGACTTACTTAAGGCACATGCGAGTTGTGCAGACACCCAGACCTACTTCAAAGCACGCTGTCATGCACCAAACAGGTTTGGTACAGTGAACATGGAAGATAACACCTATATCGAATGATCCTTATGCAAAGGATAAGCACAATGAACCCTCATTGTAGCCATCTATCGCACAAGAAGACTATCCTGATGCGAGAGATGAATGCCAATGCAGACAGTCATCTATCGCACGAGAACCACCAAGAAGCAGAAGAAACTGAAGGAATAACATCAATTGTGGTATGAGAAAGGAATGCACACGTCTGCAGTCCAACTCCCATACCAGAACAATCAAAGAAGCTGAAGAATTGATGGAGAAACGAAGGAGAAAGAGAAGAAATGGTTTTTAGTGCCCAAATGTCATTTTTAGGCACCCAGTGCCAGCATTCCGATATTTTGAATAGCTCCATCGTTTCTAAAGCTATCAGGCACATGACTATACCGTCAGAGAGCCTAGAACGTGGTCTATCTGCCTGTCAAGTTCCGATGCAAATCCGTTCATTTCCCACGGAGATATTCCCCCTGCAATCCAGATGTTTGCTTCATCGCTCACTATGGAGTCCGTATTTTCTCTGGATCATTTCTCTGCTATTGCTGCAGATCTCCACTATGTCCTGCTCTTAGGACAGCCTCTCCCAGAGTTCCTGTGCACTGCCTGGCACATATCTTCCCAGCCTGCTCCCTCAGTCCCTCTCATTCTTGGTCAGCGCGTTCTCCTTGTCAGTCCTGTGTCAAGGATGTACTTTGGTCATCTTAGGTCTATTGTCAAGCTTGAAAAGTCTTCTCTGGTCGTCTCTGTGTCCCCTGAGCCCTCAGCCTATGGTCCCTTCCTCCCAGATACTTGCCATGTCCATCTTCCTCTGTCGTTCATCTCGCTTCCCTGGATGCGTCGAATTCAATACTCTATCCGCTTCCCTACTTTCAGACGACGTCCCCCAGCACCATGACAGTTATTCCCCCCACTTTATAGTGCTATTAGGAAGAAGAACCCTCTCCTGTTCTTTCCCAGAAGAGAGCTCGTCAAGGGAGCCCATGGTTGCGCTTCAGTGGCGCTAGAACACATGCACTATACCTTAGTGTATGCTGACCCCCCCAAAAAGACCTCTGGACCCCTGGTACCCTTCTTGTGGCTGTTTTGTCTCGGATCAATCCCCCTATTAATCTCAGATCTTCCCCATTGTTGTCCCATCAAATTCCTGATGGTACACAGCCCCCCATCAAACTTCTTAGGCTGTACATCAATGACTCCTTCTGCTGTGCAGTGACTCATCCCTTGCTTACTGATGCTCTCTTGTCATCAGTATTACTCTATCCCTTTCGCATTTTTGGTATATCACTCAGCTGATGACCCACTCCCTTACCAATCAATCTTGTCATACAGCTTACTCATTCCTTTACTCAGCAGCTTATTCATGCTTCCTATGCTTACTCATTCCTGCTTATCCCTTGCTTACTGATTGCTTACAAACCCCTTACAAAGCTCTTACCAATCCCTTACCAATCCTTGACAAATTCTGCTTACTCCCTTCTTTTTGTACTTTAATGCTGTGCCCCCCCCATGTATTTAAACCCCTGGGCTCAGCCCAGTGAAAGGACCCAATTGCACGAAATTATCCCTCTCTCAGACTCCCTCAATCAATATCCCTTCAATCTTTGAGTCCTTGTAGGCTTCAGTGAAGGTCTAAAGGCTCAATATTGTCAAGTTTATCCAAGTTATTCAAGATCTATTCTTTATACTAGGCTCAAGCGGAGTCTAGGCTTCATACCAGTCAATCTTCCTTGCCTCTGGACATCAGAGGCATCTCTGCCCCTTTGCTGCACCAATCTCTAGGTGTAGTATCGCTGTTTCAGTCTCAGTCAACCCAATCCCCGCTTTGACACTTCCTAGGCTTTAGGAAGAGTCCAGACCCCTATCCCCTTCATCTTCTATTACTCCTGTACCCCAGGAGTATCCTGCATCACCGTCTGCATCACCCTGTTGGTGTAGATCCCCTTTCCCCCTCCTCAGCATATCCTCTCTGGACACCGCGGAGGTAAACCACCACTCGCACATTTTCATAGTCCTTTGTTGGTGTTGTGTTTGGGTTATTACTCTGACCCAAATCCACACTTTGACTCACAGCGTATGTGATCAATGACTGCAGGAGATACCATTACCTACAAGTAGCTTAGCATCCATAGTACCGCTGTTCAAGGTAGGTACCCGTGTAGGGGAGAGGGGAGGTCGGAGGGAAGGGGTACACTTGTGTTTTGTAGTGTTGTGGTGTGTGTTTGGGTTATTACTCTGACCCAAATCCACACTTTGACTCACAGCGTATGTGATCAATGACTGCAGGAGATACCATTACCTACAAGTAGCTTAGCATCCATAGTACTGCTGTTCAAGGTAGGTACCCGTGTAGGGGAGAGGGGAGGTCGGAGGGAAGGGGTACACTTGTGTTTTGTAGTGTTGTGGTGTATTACTTCAGCCTGTCAACGTGCCCAATTCGGTGGATGACTATCACAATCTCAATAGCACCAACCACAACAACAATGACGACGGCACCAACGACGCCCTATAAATCAGCCCAGGTATGTGTCCTTGACCTGTAGCACCTGACTCCTGGGTTTAACGGCCACACACGCGTTGTGAGTCAAAGTGTGGATTTGGGTCGGATTAATAACCCAAACACAACACCAACAAAGGACTACAAAAATGTGCGAGTGGTGGTCTACCTCCGCGGTGTCCAGAGAGGATATGCTGAGGAGGGGGAAAGGGGATCTACACCAACAGGGTGATGCAGACGGTGGTGCAGGATACTCCTGGGGTACAGGAGTAATAGATGACGAAGGGGATAGGGGTCTGGACTCTTCCTAAAGCCTAGGAAGTGTCAAAGCGGGGATTGGGTTGACTGAGACTGAAACAGCGATACTACACCTAGAGATTGGTGCAGCAAAGGGGCAGAGATGCCTCTGATGTCCAGAGGCAAGGAAGATTGACTGGTATGAAGCCTAGACTCCGCTTGAGCCTAGTATAAAGAATAGATCTTGAATAACTTGGATAAACTTGACAATATTGAGCCTTTAGACCTTCACTGAAGCCTACAAGGACTCAAAGACTGAAGGGATACTGACTGAGAGAGTCTGAGAGAGGGATAATTTCGTGCAATTGGGTCTTTTTTTACTGGGCTGAGCCCAGGGGTTTAAATACATGGGGGGGCACAGCATTAAAGTACAAAAAGAGAAGGGAGTAAGCAGAATTTGTCAAGGATTGGTAAGGGATTGGTAAGAGCTTTGTAAGGGGTTTGTAAGCAATCAGTAAGCAAGGGATAAGCAGGAATGAGTAAGCATAGGAAGCATGAATAAGCTGCTGAGTAAAGGAATGAGTAAGCTGTATGGCAAGATTGATTGGTAAGGGAGTGGGTCATCAGCTGAGTAATATACCAAAAATGCGAAAGGGATAGAGTAATACTGATGACAAGAGAGCATCAGTAAGCAAGGGATGAGTCACTGCACAGCAGAAGGAGTCATTGATGCACAGCCTAAGAAGTTTGATGGGGGGCTGTGTACCATCAGGAATTTGATGGGACAACAATGGGGAAGATCTGAGATTAATAGGGGGATTGATCCGAGACAAAACAGCCACAAGAAGGGTACCAGGGGTCCAGAGGTCTTTTTGGGGGGGTCAGCATACACTAAGGTATAGTGCATGTGTTCTAGTGCCACTGAAGCGCAACCATGGGCTCCCTTGACAAGCTCTCTTCTGGGAAAGAACAGGAGAGGGTTCTTCTTCCTAATAGCACTATAAAGTGGGGGGAATAACTGTCATGGTGCTGGGGGACGTCGTCTGAAAGTAGGGAAGCGGATAGAGTATTGAATTCGACGCATCCAGGGAAGCGAGATGAACGACAGAGGAAGATGGACATGGCAAGTATCTGGGAGGAAGGGACCATAGGCTGAGGGCTCAGGGGACACAGAGACGACCAGAGAAGACTTTTCAAGCTTGACAATAGACCTAAGATGACCAAAGTACGTCCTTGACACAGGACTGACAAGGAGAACGCGCTGACCAAGAATGAGAGGGACTGAGGGAGCAGGCTGGAAAGATATGTGCCAGGCAGTGCACAGGAACTCTGGGAGAGGCTGTCCTAAGAGCAGGACATAGTGGAGATCTGCAGCAATAGCGGAGAAATGATCCAGAGAAAATACGGACTCCATAGTGAGCGATGAAGCAAATGTCTGGATTGCGGGGGGAATATCTCCGTGGGAAATGAACAGATTTGCGTCGGAACTTGACAGGCAGATAGACCACGTTCTAGGCTCTCTGACGGTATAGTCACGTGCCTGATAGCTTTAGAAACGATGGAGCTATTCAAAATATCGGAATGCCGGCACTGGGTGCCTAAAAATGACATTTGGGCACTAAAAACCATTTCTTCTCTTTCTCCTTCATTTCTCCATCAATTCTTCAGCTTCTTTGATTGTTCTGGTATGGGAGTTGGACTGCAGACGTGTGCATTCCTTTCTCATACCACAATTGATGTTATTCCTTCAGTTTCTTCTGCTTCTTGGTGGTTCTCGTGCGATAGATGACTGTCTGCATTGGCATTCATCTCTCGCATCAGGATAGTCTTCTTGTGCGATAGATGGCTACAATGAGGGTTCATTGTGCTTATCCTTTGCATAAGGATCATTCGATATAGGTGTTATCTTCCATGTTCACTGTACCAAACCTGTTTGGTGCATGACATCCACAGGCGACATGAAATGCAATCGTCCCCGATTGCGAACAAGGAGGGTGGGACAACAAAAAGAGCTGGGAAGACTGGCATGGGGGGGCATAGACGAGGAAGCATAGGGGGCATATGACATAGCATGAGGGCATATGGGGCATCATGATGAGTCGTCAGAGTCATAATCTTTTTCTCCATTTTCATCGGCATTTTCATCATCACTTTCATCATTGTTAGGGAGAATAGAGTCAGGCAAAGGAGTGTGTCGGGAATAATAAGGGATAAGGCGGAATGCAGCTATGCCTTGAGCTGAGACAGTTCCATCCATTTCCTTCAGGACGTATGAGCCACCTTGAGTGCAATGAACAATTTCAAAGGGGCCAAGGTAACATGGCTTTGATTTATGATCTAATTCTTTCTCCACTTGGCTGTTGTGAACCAGGACAAGGTCTCCAGGCTGGTAGGAGGACTTGAATAGACGTCTGGTATATCTCTTCTCAAATTGGGCTTTGGAACGGAGGCGGGTCTTCTGTAGAGTAGTAAACGCATCATGGAAATCATCTGGTCTTTTCTCCAATTGTCTGATGCGCAGGGAAAGAAGCTCCTCTGAGGTCATCTCAGAGTAGAAGCCTTCAACAAGATAGGTAGCCTCAAAGAGATCAAATGGGAGGACAGGATCGAGACCATGAAGGAGGTAGTAGGGGGTGAATCCAGTAGAACGACGGGTGATGACTTTGTCTGCAAAGAAAGCGTGATGGACCTTGGTGGGCCATAGATTGAGATCGCCTTCACAGGACTTGATAATAACTTCGCGGATAGTAAAGTGTCCATGCTCTACAACTCCATTGGCTTTGGAATTATAGGGGGAGATGCAGATTTGGGGAATAGAGTATCGCTGCATGAGTTTCTCGAATGCACCCTTGACCTCACTGCCATTGTCAGTGACGATCTGGGCAATAACTCTGTAACAGCAAATAATTTCTTCCCAGAAAAACTTGGCTAGGCTGTCTCAACTGGCATGCTTGAGAGCACGGCCTTTGGCAGCAAGGGAGAGATCATCGCGAGCAGCAACAAGATAGCGATAGCCACAAGCTTTTGGCATGAGCATGACATCAACGTAGATCTTCATGAAGATTCGGGGGGATGGAGAGACAGTGAGGGGAATTTCAACTTTGCGAGTGCTGTGAATCTGGCATTCATGGCAAGAACAAACATGGTGGGCAATGTCTGAGTACATCTGTGGCCAATAGAAGCGATCCCTGACAGCTTGGAATACTCCAAATACTCTGCGGTGCCCAAGGTCTTCATGGGCTTGATTGAGAAGTTGCGCACGGAGATCAGGATCAAAGATGACTTTAGTTGGAGTATGAGGGCCTTGACGTTTGAACAGTTGGCCAGAACGAATAAAGAATTGAAGGGAGCGTCTGATGAAACATTTACGAGTGGTGTTGGAGGGGAATGATGGGAGTTGAGTCATTTGGAGGAAGTGGAGAATTTGTTGTAAAATAATGTCTTGAGTTGTATCTTGAGACAGGAATGAAGGGAGCGTAATGGGGTCATAAGAAAGAGGGTGGGCGGCGGTACAAAACAAAAGATCTTCTAGCCATTCATTAGCGTCTTCAGCATCTCTTTCACCATCTTCTATCTCCTCTTCAGAGGGCTGACGCCTAGAGAGGGCATCAGGTCCTTGGTGACGAACGGCTGGAACGTGAATTAGTTTAAAGTCGAATAAGAGTATACCTTTGATCCAGCGATTGATAGTAGCGTTAGGTTGGAGGTCAGGATCGTTAAGCATACCCTTGATGTACTTTGCATCGACTTCAACATGGAGGTTCTTGACACCATAAAGAAAGAGACAATAGTGATGAAGTGCACGGAATAGACCATATAACTCGAGTTTGGGCTGACTATAGCAAGATTCGCATTCATTGATAGGGAGTGAGCCATAACGAGCAGGACGTTTGCAACCAGACTCATCATACTGGGACAGGATGAATCCGATGGTGATATAGCTGGTGTTGACTGAGAGAATGACAGGGAGATCTGTGGAATAATTGATGGGATGAAGGGAGGGAGCAGAAGAGACAGCAATCTTCAAGGCATCAAAAGTGTCTTGCTGGGGGGTGTCCCAAACGAAAGGAGTGTCTTTGTGGTAGAGATTGATGAGAGGACGAGCGAGGAGGGAATAGTTGGCAATCCAGATGCGCACAGTTCCACAGAGACCTAGAAATGAGCGCACATCCTTTGGCGTTGCAAGGGGAGGCCACTCTAAGATCTTCTTGACTTTGCCATGGTTGGGAGAGTGACCATCAGGATGGCATTCTTGGCCAAGAATTAAAACACGAGGACGGCAGAGTTGGGTTTTCGGACCAGAGAACATTCCGCCTGCATGCACAAAGCGATGCATAATCCAGTGCACATCTACAGCATGTTTCCAAATGAAGCGACGAATCCCTGGGTTGGCTGGCAGGGTTTCAGCGTTGCCATTGGCATCGTTATAGCATGTTTCAGGGCCTTTGATGGGAAGATCATCGATGAATACGTTGGCTACGTGCGGGATCTCATCCTGTAAGATGAAACTAGTACAATTCTGGAATTCGGAAGGAGAGTTGGTGTAGCCTTGTGGCATGGCGGTATGTCGCAAGAGACCGAGGGGAGTCATGAATGATGTGGGATCTCAACTATTGGGATGCAGTTGGTGGGCATCAAATCCGGAAAAGAGATCAAAGACCGTGTAACATTGCCGACCGGCGAATGGTTTGACAAAGTCATCCAAAATAGGTGGAACTCCGGCATCTCTGATTGTAACCTTATTGAGAGGTTGCAGATCATGGACAATCCGGATCTTTCCATTCTTCTTCATAACACAGAACCACTTGGAGCGGTACGACGACTGGGCAGGTTCATAGAGTCCAGCTGCGATCTTGTCTCTAAGCAGCTGGATAACATGTTCGCGAATGCCAGGAGGGATAGGGATGTTGCGGTACTCCCATGGCTCATGGGGCAGGACTGGGATGATGTAAGGGGAGAAGTAGTCTGAGCGAAAATTGCCACATTCTGATTCGTCAAAGGCTAGCGCTGCTTCATTAAGCTTCATGACATGCGCAAAAAGTTTTTCTTCTTCTGGCCAGAGGAAGCCATCAGAGTTAAGTTTCATAGAAGCCAGGCGCTCATTGGTAAGCTTCTTCGTGGGAATGAAGTCGGGTGGCAGGGGAGTGAGTCAA
>JAYMGJ010000350.1:0-13578 GCA_037178675.1 Scleroderma bovista
AGATGTGATAGTGTTCATTACCAAAAATGCGGACTGTTGATTAGCCAATATTGTGTAGTGTTGTTGTTGTAGTGTACTACCAAAGATGTGTAGTATTGATTATCTAATGTTTTGTACTGTTGGTGTGGTAGTGTTGATTACCAAAAATGTGTAGCTTGGATTACCTAATGTTGTGTACTGTTGGTGTGGTAGTGCTGATTACCAAAAATGCGAACCATTAGCCAATGTTGTGCAGTGTTGTTGTTGTAGTGTTGATTACCAAAAATGTGTAGCTTGGATTACCTAATGTTGTGTACTGTTGGTGTGGTAGTGCTGATTACCAAAAATGCGAACCATTAGCCAATATTGTGTAGTGTTGTTGTTGTAGTGTACTACCAGAAATGTGTAGTATTAATTACCTAATGTTGTGTACTATTGATGTGGTAGTGTTGATTACCAAAAATGCGAACTATTGATCAACCAATGTTGTGTAGTGTCATTGTTGTAGTGTTGATTACCAAAAATGTGTAGCTTGGATTACCTAATGTTGTGTACTGTTGGTGTGGTAGTGTTGATTACCAAAAATGCGGACTATTGATTAGTCAATATTGTGTAGTGTTGATTACCAAAATGTGTAGTTTGGATTACCTAATGTTGTGTACTGTTGGTGTGGTAGTACTGATTATCAAAATGCGGACTATTGATTAGTTGTTGTAGTGTACTAACAAAAATGTGTAGTATTGATTATCTAATGTTGTGTACTGTTGGTGTAGTAGTACTGATCATCAAAAATGCGGACTATTGATTAGTTGTTGTAGTGTACTACCAAAAATGTGTAGTTTGGATGACCTAATGTTGTGTACTGTTGGTGTGGTAGTGTTGATTATCAAAAGTGCGGACTATTGGTTAGTCAATATTGTGTAGTGTTAATTACCAAAAATGTGTAGTTTGGATTACCTAATGTTGTGTACTGTTGGTGTGGTAGTGTTGATTATCAAAAATGCGGACTATTGATTAGCCAATATTGTGTAGTTTGGATTACCTAATGTTGTGTACTGTTGGTGTAGTAGTGCTGATTATCAAAAATGCGGACTATTGATTAGCCAATATTGTGCAGTGTTGTTGTTGTAGTGTACTACCAAAAATGTGTAGTATTGATTACCTAATGTTGGGTACTCTTGGTGTGGTAGTGCTGATTACCAAAAATGCGGACTATTGATCAACCAATATTGTGTGGTGTTGTTGTAGTGTACTACCAAAAATGTGTAGTACTGATTACCTAATGTTGTGTAGTGTTGATGTGATAGTGTTGATTACCAAAAATGCGGACTATTGATTAGGAAATGTAGTGTAGTGTTTGTGTATTGGAGTTGATTACCAACATTGTGTAGTTTTCATTAACTAAATTCAGTAGTGTCAACACTTGATTACATAAGCTCTCCAAGCGCCACTACTCCCAAAACATTACCATATTTGGTCAATAGTTGACTTCAAATATTCCCACCTTTGTTCTGGTACTTTTCTTCCCCTTCTGTGCTTCATCCCTGGTCCAAATGTACTGTAAAAATGATTCTGTATCCCATATTACCCTATAGGATCATCATTGGACCCTCATCTAAATGTGCAAGGGGCTCTGTATCCCCAGAGAGTAGTGCAGGCTTAGAAACACCAAAAATGTTCGCATTTTTGATACATTCAACATATCAGCTTAAAGAATGCATCCCCATACAGGGGATATATGTACCTACAACATATTTACAGTCCACAGCATGGGATCCATGTCCTGGTGCGATGTTTTATGTTTTTCCTTTGCAAACATATCACCATGGCAGGCAATTACTAGGAGGTATGGTGGCTACTGGATGGTCTCCAGTGGTATTACTATGCTATACCAAAGTCCCAATACAATCTAGTGAGCAGCTGACCACTCCAAGAGGAGCAGCATAGAAAACAGCACTTTCATAACAATAGGTGCTGTATGATCCTCCAGATCAGGTATGCACAATATGACTATCTCAAAAGCTGGGGGATACCATACAGTAGTGGATACAATTTACTCAAGTCAATACCGCTTGATGTGGGGGAGGGAAGGGCACAATAACATACAGAAGGCGTGGGAAAATACCCCACAAAATGCGGAGATATGCAAAAACATTACATATCACACAACACATAACATCTACTGACCTAGAAATGCTACCAACAGCCTACTAATATCACATAATGCTTATACTCAGCTGTTCCTGACATGCTTAGAGGCACAAATCATTTGAACCAAGAACATGTTGTTACTGTCCATATACACTGCAGCTTTGCACCTGCAGTACTGATATGATGTAGCACATTTCCGCATTTTTCAAACCTTGAATGATTTGTGCCTCTAAGCATGTCAGGAACAGCTGAGTATAAGCATTATGTGATATTAGTAGGCTGTTGGTAGCATTTCTAGGTCAGTAGATGTTATGTGTTGTGTGATATGTAATGTTTTTGCATATCTCCGCATTTTGTGGGGTATTTTCCCACGCCTTCTGTATGTTATTGTGCCCTTCCCTCCCCCACATCAAGCGGTATTGACTTGAGTAAATTGTATCCACTACTGTATGGTATCCCCCAGCTTTTGAGATAGTCATATTGTGCATACCTGATCTGGAGGATCATACAGCACCTATTGTTATGAAAGTGCTGTTTTCTATGCTGCTCCTCTTGGAGTGGTCAGCTGCTCACTAGATTGTATTGGGACTTTGGTATAGCATAGTAATACCACTGGAGACCATCCAGTAGCCACCATACCTCCTAGTAATTGCCTGCCATGGTGATATGTTTGCAAAGGAAAAACATAAAACATCGCACCAGGACATGGATCCCATGCTGTGGACTGTAAATATGTTGTAGGTACATATATCCCCTGTATGGGGATGCATTCTTTAAGCTGATATGTTGAATGTATCAAAAATGCGAACATTTTTGGTGTTTCTAAGCCTGCACTACTCTCTGGGGATACAGAGCCCCTTGCACATTTAGATGAGGGTCCAATGATGATCCTATAGGGTAATATGGGATACAGAATCATTTTTACAGTACATTTGGACCAGGGATGAAGCACAGAAGGGGAAGAAAAGTACCAGAACAAAGGTGGGAATATTTGAAGTCAACTATTGACCAAATATGGTAATGTTTTGGGAGTAGTGGCGCTTGGAGAGCTTATGTAATCAAGTGTTGACACTACTGAATTTAGTTAATGAAAACTACACAATGTTGGTAATCAACTCCAATACACAAACACTACACTACATTTCCTAATCAATAGTCCGCATTTTTGGTAATCAACACTATCACATCAACACTACACAACATTAGGTAATCAGTACTACACATTTTTGGTAGTACACTACAACAACACCACACAATATTGGTTGATCAATAGTCCGCATTTTTGGTAATCAGCACTACCACACCAAGAGTACCCAACATTAGGTAATCAATACTACACATTTTTGGTAGTACACTACAACAACAACACTGCACAATATTGGCTAATCAATAGTCCGCATTTTTGATAATCAGCACTACTACACCAACAGTACACAACATTAGGTAATCCAAACTACACAATATTGGCTAATCAATAGTCCGCATTTTTGATAATCAACACTACCACACCAACAGTACACAACATTAGGTAATCCAAACTACACATTTTTGGTAATTAACACTACACAATATTGACTAACCAATAGTCCGCACTTTTGATAATCAACACTACCACACCAACAGTACACAACATTAGGTCATCCAAACTACACATTTTTGGTAGTACACTACAACAACTAATCAATAGTCCGCATTTTTGATGATCAGTACTACTACACCAACAGTACACAACATTAGATAATCAATACTACACATTTTTGTTAGTACACTACAACAACTAATCAATAGTCCGCATTTTTGATAATCAGTACTACCACACCAACAGTACACAACATTAGGTAATCCAAACTACACATTTTTGGTAATCAACACTACACAATATTGACTAATCAATAGTCCGCATTTTTGGTAATCAACACTACCACACCAACAGTACACAACATTAGGTAATCCAAGCTACACATTTTTGGTAATCAACACTACAACAATGACACTACACAACATTGGTTGATCAATAGTTCGCATTTTTGGTAATCAACACTACCACATCAATAGTACACAACATTAGGTAATTAATACTACACATTTCTGGTAGTACACTACAACAACAACACTACACAATATTGGCTAATGGTTCGCATTTTTGGTAATCAGCACTACCACACCAACAGTACACAACATTAGGTAATCCAAGCTACACATTTTTGGTAATCAACACTACAACAACAACACTGCACAACATTGGCTAATGGTTCGCATTTTTGGTAATCAGCACTACCACACCAACAGTACACAACATTAGGTAATCCAAGCTACACATTTTTGGTAATCAACACTACCACACCAACAGTACAAAACATTAGATAATCAATACTACACATCTTTGGTAGTACACTACAACAACAACACTACACAATATTGGCTAATCAACAGTCCGCATTTTTGGTAATGAACACTATCACATCAATACTACACAACATTAGGTAATCAGTACTACACTTTTTTTGGTAGTACACTACAACAACACCACACAATATTGGTTGATCAATAGTCCGCATTTTTGGTAATCAGCACTACCACACCAAGAGTACCCAACATTAGGTAATCAATACTACACATTTTTGGTAGTACACTACAACAACAACACTACACAACATTGGCCAATCAATAGTCCGCATTTTTGGTAATCAGCACTACCACACCAAGAGTACCCAACATTAGGTAATCAATACTACACATTTTTGGTAGTACACTACAACAACAACACTACACAGCATTGGCTAATCAATAGTCCGCATTTTTGGTAATCAGCACTACCACACCAATAGAACACAATATTAGATAATCCAAGCTGCACATCTTTGGTAGTCAACACTATCACACCAACAGTACACAATATTGCCTAATCAATGGTCCACATTTTTGGTAGTCAGCACAGTAATTTAATTCTGCAATGTGTATCAATTTTGGGTCTGACCCAGTTTTGCAATGGTTGACAACTTTTTTGCTCAACAGGCCTGACCCAGTTTTGCAGTACTTGACAACTTTGTTTCTCTGAAGTTCTGCATGTCAGCCTGACCCAGTTCTGCAATGTCAGCCTGACCCAGTTTTGCAATGCTTGACAACTTTTTCCTCAACAGGCCTGACCCAGTTCTGCAATGTCAGCCTGGCCCAGTTTTGCAATGCTTGACAACTTTTTCCTCAACAGGCCTGACCCAGTTCTGCAATGTCAGCCTGGCCCAGTTTTGCAATGCTTGACAACTTTTTCCTCAACAGGCCTGACCCAGTTCTGCAATGTCAGCCTGGCCCAGTTTTGCAATGCTTGACAACTTTTTCCTCAACAGGCCTGACCCAGTTCTGCAATGTCAGCCTGGCCCAGTTTTGCAATGCTTGACAACTTTTTCCTCAACAGGCCTGACCCAGTTCTGCAATGTCAGCCTGACCCAGTTTTGCAATGCTTGACAACTTTTTTTCTCAACAGGCCTGATCCAGTTCTGCAATGTATATACAATGTCAGCCTGACCCAGTTTTGCAATGCTTGACAATTTTTTCCTCAAAAGGCCTGACCCCATTCTGCCATGTCAGCCTGACCCAGTTTTGCAGTAATTGACAACTTTTTTCTCAACAGGCCTGACCCAGTTTTGCAATGTATCTACAACATCGGCCAGTCCCAGCTTTGCAACACTTGTCAATTTTTTTGTTCAACAGGCCTGACCTAGTTTTACAATGCTCCCACCAGTCCCAGTTCTGCAATTTTTATCAAACATCAGCCCATCCCAGTTTTGCAGTGATTAATGTCCCTCAGGCCTGTACTAGATTTGCAATAATAGAAAACATCGGCCTGGCCCAGTTTTGCGAGCATCGGCCGGCGTCGGCTAGTCCCACCTTTACAGGCAAATGTACATGTCCGATGACCCACTTTTGCGAGGGTTTGTGACTGAACTACCTGCGTGGCAGGCGATTTCACGGCCGAACCTTCAGTTCATGTCTTGGATGTTGGCATGGGTGAGTTCTCTGCATCAACTCAGTTCAGCTTGAAAATATATACCACAATAGTTCATAGCCAACCTTGACATAGATGTTTTGGCGTCGCACTCATACGACCAACGCCGCGTCACATCATCTAGATTGAAGGTGGTGTGTAACACCCAATGCCATGTGAAATGTTATTTTGACACAGTATTATCGTTGAATGTCCCACATGCGACCATCCAGGAGAGGTTTGATGCTCGCAACGGTTTAGAACAGTTCTTGACATTTACATAGTTGTCGCACGCGTTTGCTTTCACATTATTGTTCCCCAAACTTTTTTTGGAATAATTGTAATATTAGCAATGTATTGTGCATCGTATCAGCCCATTGTGGTCACTTTAGCCATTGTAGTTTTGTGCGCCATTGCAGCCACTGTTTTTGCAGGGGGCTCTATTCAAGTCCATTGGATAAGTTCTTCCCTTGACCTCTTTCAACGTGTTTTGATAGTCTCCGATTTGTTTGCAGTCATTTCTACATTATTGGCAATAAAACTATGAGAGCACTAATAATACAAAGGTCTTGCAGTTGGGTCTTGAGATTCTTCCATGTCACTCCAGCTGCTTTCTACTTTGTGGCCATGTTCCTCCTCCGCCCGGCACACCCTGCAACTGCGATCCATACTAATTCTCCCCAGGACTTCACCATGAAGTGCAACGTCGGCACGAATACACTCCAAGTGAACATTAATTTGCTTAATCTCGTGCACGAGCTCCGCAAGGACATCTCTCGTCGGGGGAGTACTTGTCAATATGCCTTTGGATTCGTTCGACTCCGAGGAGCGACGCGCTAACTTTGTTGGATGCAGCTCTTGCGGCGGGTCACTTTCGACCAAAGATCTCTTGGGACGAGCTGCTTGATTAATATCTTTGTGGAGTCGATGTAAGTTGAAGCATTTTCTGCCATTTGCATTGGTACTCACCATGATAACTTTTTTCTACTCTTGTGACGAGCTTGGTGGTATTTCTGGATTTCCCATCCATCTGGATTAAGCTGGACAGCAATGTCACAAGGGAAGTTTTGTTCCCTTGGCGGTTTTATATTTTTATTTGAATGACCGATTTTGCCGTCATTGGATTGTCAAGCGCGCTAAAAAATGGTCGATTTTGCCGTCGCATTTATCGATGCTAGGCGTCAAATTCTGTCATTTTTTTTTGGAGTCCCAATCCTGGATACAGGTCAAACAAGTCTTACGCGCGAAGTATAAATAAGACTGCTTTCTGAGTTTACTCTCGTCGCCTTTCTCTCATCCTGAATGGCAGGCAATGCTCAGTGTCGCAGCAACGAGTCCAATGTTTCTGACTCGCCAAGCGCACAGAAACATCCCAGTCCCACTGCTTTGGAACTTGGACCGTGCAAAAAACCGTCAGCATTTTGTTTTTGCTTTTTGTTCTGCCTCACTCTATTTACTTTGCATTCAGGTCGACACAAGATCCATTGGTGCACCATGGCCACCATTTTGGTCGCGCAGTTCATTCGTTCTGTAGCATTCAAACCCTATTGACAAATGGGATTTTGAGCATGGCGGAGGAGTCGGAGGCGAATTCGCTTTCAGCTGTGTACGTTGCATTTTTAGCGTCTGGCCGACCTTTCTGACCACCAGATCATAGAGAGCAAAAGGAACTTGAGGTTTTCTGTGAACTTTTGAAAATGGTACCCACTTTGGAAGCACGACTCATGCAGTCTTCGGAGGAGGAAGTAATCAACATTGCTGACCTTGTACGTCGAGTTATCTCGGCAGCTGCACGCACTGACCCCAATCCCAGATTCAGAAAGGCATAAATGGGGCCTGCGCTGATGACACGAAAGGGATGAAATCTGTGATTATCGATTGGATCACACCGAAAGGGCAAGCGCTGAATCCTCACATTCCACGGAATGTCAAGTCTGGCAGAGGGTTTAACCACGAACGCACTGGAGCCCTTCTCTGCCCTGCTGGGTTAAACTGGAACAATATGGAGTACATTCATTATTTGATTTCTTTTTGAGTGGTACAATGACACTGCAATTTCAAGGACACGAACAAAGTTGATGAACGGTCAAATCCAGGTTGCGGGTGATCAATGGCCTGTTTTTCTATATGCAAATTATACTTACGACCCCGAGGACCCTTGGAATGGACTGCTTCGGAGCAGCCTCCTTGTGTCGGTGGGTGTCACAATTTAACACTCCTGTTGTTGCTTAATCATCGATCCAGGCATTCAAACACATCTTTACATCTCCCAGCTCGGTGGATCAAGAACCTAAGGCCACCCACTCAGGCAATGCACGTCTCCATGGAATGCAAAGCGTCACGAAGGCATCCATCGCATATGTTGCCACCCAGGTATGTTATAATTATTCAGTGTGGTTATTCCCTGCATTGAGTAGGAGCAGGCCCGCTTTGCCTTGACCTCTGCACAGGTATTTTCTCGCACAGATCTTGTCACTGACTCGGAGCGGTTCTACAACAGTATCACCGAGATTTTGGAAGATCCCGATGAGAAGGATGAAGTGGAACACCTTATGACATGGTGGAACAGGTATGCATTTATACCATTAGTTGAGTATTTTGTGCTGATGGTCTATATTCAGGCAAATAGTCCCGTTATATGCAGATTCTGAGCATATGCCCTCGAAGAACAGTGCTTTTGCACAGATCAGACAGAAGCGCGGGGAAATCAAAGAGAGGGTTTCCAACTTGTCGAGAGGTGCTTAGCTTGGGCTCTATTTACAACCATGTGCAGTACACTACATCATGGAATGACATTCCTCCAGAAATTATTATCAAAAAAAATGTTTTTAACACATAAGAACAACCAAAAGCAGAGTGCTACATATCAATTCTCCCAGACACAGTTGATCATGCAACACACCATGGTGATCATTCTCAGGACAATAAAATACATCATTGATGATAATCTATGGTGTAAATTGTCTTGAACAATATGCAGACAGCCCAGACACAGCTGGTCAATTCTATCAGCCCAGTACAGTTGATCATACCAAACACCATGGTGATCATTCTCAGGATAATAAAATACATCATTGATGACAATCTATGGTGTACATTGTCTTGAACAATATGCAGACAGCCCAGACACAGCTGGTCAATTCTATCAGCCCAGTACAGTTGATCATACCAAACACCATGGTGATCATTCTCAGGATAATAAAATACATCATTGATGACAATCTATGGTGTACATTGTCTTGAACAATATGCAGACAGCCCAGACACAGCTGGCCAACTCCATCAACCTAACACAGTTGATCATACAACACATCATGATGATCATTCTCAGAACAATAACATACATCATTGATGACAATCCATGGTGTGCATTGTCTTGAACAATATGCAGACAGCCCAGACACAGCTGGTCAACTTTATCAGCCCAGTACAGTTGTTCAAACCCTTCAGCCCCATCATCAGTGACAATTGATGATATGTATGGTCATCAAAGCAATTGAGGTAATAATGAAAATAGATATATAATTCACCTGAAAATATAAGAAATTACAACTAGACATCTTGAAGGAGCCATTCTGTCACTAAAGACAGATATGAATAACAGGTGTACTGTTATGTTATGCCTCATCTTCTTGATCAACCATAGCAGTGGATATATACATTTATCAATGGACATATCATAATGATGCACATGATCTCCATTATTGAAGTGACAATGAAAGGTAAAGTTATATAAAGCCATCTCAAATTCTCATCGATTTCCTGATGACCATGGGCTCCCTTGATGAGCTCTCTTCTGGGAAAGAACGAGAGAGGGTTCTTCTTCCTAATAGCACTATAAAGTGGGGGAATAACTGTCATGGTGCTGGGGGACGTCGTCTGAAAGTAGGGAAGCAGATAGAGTATTGAATTTGACGCATCCAGGGAAGCGAGACGAACGACAGAGGAAGATGGACATGGCAAGTATCTGGGAGGAAGGGACCATAGGCTGAGGGCTCAGGGGACACAGAGACGACCAGAGAAGACTTCTCAAGCTTGACAATAGACCTAAGATGACCAAAGTACATCCTTGACGCAGGACTGACGAGGAGAACGTGCTGACCGAGAATGAGAGGGACTGAGGGAGCAGGCTGGGAAGATATGTGGCAGGCAGTGCACGGGAACTCTGGGAGAGGCTGTCCTAAGAGCAGGACATAGTGGAGATCTGCAGCAATAGCGGAGAAATGATCAAATGTCTGGATTGTGGGGGGAATATCTCCGTGGGAAATGAACGGATTTGCGTCGGAACTTGACATGCAGATAGACCACGTTCTAGGCTCCCTGACGGTATAGTCACGTGCCTGATAGCTTCAGAAACAATGGAGCTATTCAAAATATCGCAATGCCGGCACTGGGCGCCTAAAAATGACATTTGGGCGCTAAAAATCATTTCTTCTCTTTCTCCTTCATTTCTCCATCAATTCTTCGGCTTCTTTGATCGTTCTGGTATGGGAGTTGGACTGCAGACGTGTGCATTCCTTTTTCATACCACAATTGATGTTATTCCTTCAGTTTCTTCTGCTTCTTGGTGGTTCTCGTGCGATAGATGACTGTCTGCATTGGCATTCGTCTCTCGCATCAGGATAGTCTTCTTGTGCGATAGATGGCTACGATGAGGGTCCGTCGTGCTTATCCTTCACATAAGGATCATTTGATATAGGCGTTATCTTCCATGTTCACTGTACCAAACCTGTTTGGTGCGTGACACTGCTCCGTTTGACCATCGGTTTGAGGGTGAAATGCCGTAGACATTTTCCTTTTTATGCCTAAAAGTCTATACAACTCCCCCAGGAAGTTGCTCGCAAAGACCGATCCACGGTCAGACACAACGGAAGATGGGAGTCCATGCTGACACCAGACGTGGTCTCTAAATAACTCAGCAGTTGATAATGCGGTTTCCTCTTTGGTACAAGGTACAAACATGACCTCCTTGGAGAACCGATCAACCATGACTAATATATAATTGTAACCGAGGGATTCCGGCATCTCGGTAAAGTCCATAGTGACATCAAGCCACGGGCCACTAGGGGTAGGGAGAGGAACAAGACTTCCAGAAGTCTTTTTATTTGACACCTTGGACTGTTGGCACTTTTGACAATGCTTTACATAGGTTTGAATCTGCTCCTTCATCCCTTTCCAAGAATAATGCTTCCTAAGCACATTATACATAGCTTTTACTCCTTTATGCCCAGCAACAGGAGTGTCATGAAAGTTCGTAACGAGTGACTGTCGCTCTTCGTAAGACTGGTCAGTGATGTCGATCAGTTTAATAGATACTGGGTTTAACAGGACCTGGTCCTTGTTATCTTCGGAACTAGATACGTAATGATCCAATCGCCTACTAAGCGGATCTGCAACGTGCATCTGTGTTCCCTTTTTATAAATTAATGAGTAGTTAAACCGTGTCATCCACATTTGCCAGCATGCTTGGCGCTTAGACAGGTTCTGTGACTTGGTAAAGTATGTTAAATTATGATGGTCTGTATATATCTCAAAAGCGTAAGGAGTGGCTTCGAGATAGTGGCGCCAGGCCTCAGTTGCTTTTATGATGGCCAGCATCTCTTTATCATGAATAGGATAATTTCGTTCTGGAGGCATCATGGAATGTGACATGTACGCGACGGGTCTGAATTCGCCGTCTTCGCACTTCACGGATATCACTCCCCTGATGGCGAACTCAGATGTGTCTGTTTCCAGGCGGAATTCGCGGTCTTGATTGCGGTATTGAAGTACCAGAGCACAAGTAAAGGCGGCTTTCAAAGCTTCAAACACAGCGCGTTCCTTTTCTCCAAAGTTAAATACAGTATCTTTACACGTAAGGTCCGTCATAGGTCTAGCCATGATCACATAATCTTTAATGAAGCATCTATAGAAATTGCCAAGACCTAAGAATGCACGAATCTGCTTTACATTTATTGGCTCTGGCCATTTCAAAATAGCATTAACTTTCTCAGGGTCCATTTTGATGCCATCACGTGAAACGATCATACTGAGGAAGTCGACTTCAGTGACTCTGAAGTGACACTTCTCAGGTTTAACATAAAGATCATTATCATGTAAACGTTTCAGAACTTCAAGCACGATTCTATCATGCTTTTCCTGATCATCCGTATCCGTGAATATCATAAGATCATCAATATACACCACGCAGACATCCAACATATCGTGGAATATCTCATTCATCATCTTCTGGAATGTTGCGGGTGAATTACAGAGATCGAAATACATAACTAACGGCTCGAAAGGCCCTTTGTGTGTTACAAATGCAGCTTTCCACTCATTGCCTTCACGAATCCTGACATTGTTATAGCCCCAACGAAGATCCATCTTTGTGAAGAGCTTGCAACCCTTGAGCTTGTCAACAAGCTGAGAGATAAGCGGTAGCGGATAATTATTTTTAATTGTCCAGTCGTTTACATAATGGTAACCCTGTACCATGCGCTTCTTGCCATCCTTTTTTGGGATAAAGAAGACCGGTGACGTCTGTTGACTAATAGAAGGCCGAACATATCCTTTAGCGAGCTGATCATCAAGGAATGATTCGACTTCTTTTTGTTCATCAACAGAGAGCGGGATAAGCCTTCCTTTTTTGGGCAGGAAATCTTCTTTTAAATCAATTCCATGATCCCAAAGTTTCCTTAGTGGCATGCGCTCTGACGACTTTTTACTAAATAAGTCTAAGAATTCCCAGTACTCTTTAGGTACTTGCTTTTGAGCTTCTTCTAGGGTCGACTCATCGATAGTGACCTTTGATTCATGAGCCTTCAAAGCTTGAACCCAAGTTTCCTGAGATTTGTTCTCTCGTAATAATTTAGCAAAGCATGTTTCTAAAAGTGACTTGCACTCTGGAGGACACCTAGTTAAATTAACTTTTCCGGTGACCCAATCTATGTTGGGATTGTGCTTCTGGAGCCAGGTGTGGCCAAGGATAAGCGGTACTTTTCCAAGGCATGTAACGGCACACCACAGCTTTTCAGCGTGTTTCCCAATACCGACTGTCAACAATACATAGTGCGTGATATCACCCTCCTGATTCCTAGTGCCATCTACGTTAAGCACAGGAACGGGTTTTATCAGCTTAGATAACTGAAGTCGTCGATCAAGAGCCCAGCTCTTATCAACAAAACAACCAGTAGCACCACTGTCTAGCAGGGCGTCTACCTTAATAGTATTAAGAGGTCCGCAGATGCAGACCGGTACCGTCACTTCACGTTCCATTGTGAAGGACCTTCGTAAGTCCATGAAAACTTCCAAGTTGCCGGCGGGACTTTCCGGTTCCTTAGATGCCAAAGAAGGAGAAAGAATATTTTTATTTGATCAGGAATTAAGCACGCTCGATTTTACTTCCAGCGCCGAGCCCTTTGCAGGGACCCCCTTAGAAGGTACAGAACAGTCCGAGTCACAGTTCATACTATCAACTGACAAAA
>JAYMGJ010000351.1:0-44159 GCA_037178675.1 Scleroderma bovista
ATTTTATTAACCTCCTGGCAGGTGCATTCATTGTGCCAAGCACAAGGCCAAGTGCGAGCGGGACCCTGAAAAGCCCAAGCAATGCGCGTGCATGAAGTGCACCGGGCTCAAGGAGCGGTGCGAGTGGCCGGAGGTGGGAGGTCCGGGTCCGGTAGTGGACAAAGGGAAGGGCAAGGCGAAGGAGGTCGCAACGTCGCCGCGAGGAGGGGAGAAGCGGAAAAAGAAGAAGACGGTTGCGAAGGTGGTCGACAACGACAATGACATCGTCGAGGTACCGGGGCCGTCTGGGCAACGGTCCGGGTTCAACCCTGGACCGTTCCTAGAGCGGCTGGACAGGCTGACCGGAGCGGTGGAAGAGATGACCGGACAGATGTGCCAGGTAGCAGATGCCACCCGCTCTGTGGCCAAAGGGAATGAGTGGCTGACAGCCGGCCTCAAGACCTTTCTCGAGGAGTGCCGATTCTTCACGGCGCCCTGGGACGAAGATGAGGAGTCAGAGGATAGCAAGCTGGAGGTCGACCCGGAGGAGGTCGAACAGGAGGTCCAGGGGCTCCAAGAGGAGCAAGAGAACCCTGGCAGCACTGTGCCAGAGTAAGTGGTCCAGTCCGGACTTTGTAAATAGAATGTAAATTAGTTTTACTTTTTGTTTATAAAGAAAAGTGACCTGAGTTTAGTGAGTGATATTACCAGACAAAATGAAACAGAGAAGGAGAGACAGATAAGAGAGAAACGGAGACGAGAGTATTACTACATGGACGCGAGTGGTCCGGGTTTGTCCGGGTACCGGACATGGTAGTCTTCGAGTAATTCCGTAGCGTTGCCTAGCTCAGTGGCGAGTAGCCAAGAGGTTTCTTCGTCAGTTCCCTCGTAACCGGACCAACGTACCAAGTACAGCAGTTTGCACGATTTTCGTCGACGGTCAACCTTGGAGTCGAGGATCTCAGAGATCTCGAACTCCGGTTCACCACCTACCTCGACTGGTGGCGGAGGAGGCTGTATCCGGTCCGGTATAGTGTTGGGTATGGCCGGTTTGAGTTGGGAGACATGGAAGATGGGGTGAACGGCACGCATGGAATCTGGAAGGCGTAGCGTAAAAGAGAGAGAGCCTACTTGTGCTATGATAGTGTAGGGCCCAAGATTCTTTTCTGATAGCTTTTTGGATGGTTGAGTAGACCGGAAGTATTTGGCTTTCACGTATACTTGATCGCCTACTTTGAAGTCCGGTGCCGGAGTACGTTTGGCATCAGCCGGACCTTGGTAGCGAAGTTGCGCGTTGGCCATTTCTTCTTGAAGGTATTGATGCAGCGACTCAAGGTCGACTGTGTAGTCACGAGCCCTGGCGGAGGTCATGTCATGTTCTGGGTAGACAGAGATGTTAGGGTGATAGCCCTTGTTAGCAAAGAACAGAGAGACTCCGGTGGTAGCACTAGGTGCGTTGTTGTATGCGAACTCCGCCAATGGGAGTAGGTCCGCCCAGTTGTCCTGCTGGTAGTTGCAGTAGATCCGGAGGTACTGTTCAAGAGTCTGGTTGGAGCGCTCAGTCTGGCCATCGCCCTCCGGGTGGTAACCGGAGGTGAAGTGGAGGCGCATGTCGAGGGCCTTTCCGAGTGACCGGAAGAAGTGAGAGACAAACTCTGTACCGCGATCTGAGGTGACGTGGGTGGGAACACTGTGCTTGGAGAATACATGGAGCAGGAAGAGTTTTGCAAGCTCCGGGCTGGTGATGGTGTTGTGAGTAGGGATGAAAATGGCTTGTTTAGAAAGCCTGTCTACCACGACCAGGATGGCGGTAAAGCCAGTAGATGAAGGGAGTTGCTCTATGAAGTCCATTGAGATGGAGTTCCAAGGCTTCTCCAGTACAGGGAGCTGTTTCAGCAACCCATAGGGCCTATGGCACGGTGTCTTAGCTCTTGCGCAGGAGGTACAGGACCAGACGTAGTCTTTGACGAAGGTCCTGAGACCGGACCAAGTATATTCATGCCAGATTAGTTCTAGAGTCCGGTTTTGCCCAAAGTGACCAGCGAGTGGGTGATCGTGTCAATACCGGAGAACCCGGAGACGGAGGTCGTCCAAGTCCGGTACGTATATACAACCGTCTAGTCGAAGGAATCCAGCCTCGTCGGTGGACCAGCGAGAGTCCGGTGGATCTGTGAGGTGGATCTGGGCAATGGGATCAGAGGGTAGTGCGGACAGGATGTCGCTATGGAGTGTTTCCACATCCATGATTGCGGCTGCACGGAGAACCGGAAACTCTAGGTAAGTAGTGCGAAGAGAGTTAGAGAGTTGTTCTTGAGTGAACACCGGCCTAAGGTTTTGGGGGTTAACCCGGGCGTAGCCACTATCCCCCTCTTTGGGGTAGACGTCCCATCGTCTAGTGAGAGTGTCAGGCTTGGCACCGAGCTTACCAGGGCGGAAGCGAATGACAAGATTAAACTGTGATAAAACTCAGACCACTGGGCTTGCCGGCGGGAGAGTACTTTTGAAGTCGAGAAGTACTCGAGATTCTTGTGGTCTGTGACGACGTCTATAGGAGAGGCGGAGCCTTCAAGGTAGTGACGCCAGTTCCGGAATGCCTCGAAGATGGCAAGGAGTTCTTTATCGTGGGTGTCATAGTTCAACTCCGGAGCAGTCAAGGTCTGGGAGTAGTATGCGACCGGACGAATCTCTCCGTCGGCGCAAGTAATAGACAAGATACCAGCGACAGCGTAGTCGGAGGCGTCAGTTTCCACGATGATAGGGGTATCCGGAATGAAATGGGTGAGGATGGGCGCAGTGGTGAAGGCATGCTTGAGAGCGTTGAAGGAACGTCGACAGTCCTCGGAGAAGTTCCAAGGAGTGTCTTTCCAGGTGAGACAGGTAAGAGGGACCACGATGTCCGAGTAGTTGAATATAAACCGGCGATAGAAGTTGGCAAAGCCCAAGAAGGACTGGATGTCCTTCACCTTTCGAGGTTCAGGCCAGTCGGAGATGGTTTGGATCTTGTCCGGAGACATTGTTAAACCGTCCGGAGAGAGGCGATAGCCAAGGTACTCTACCGAGTCTGAGTGGAACTCACATTTCTCCGGTTTGGCGAAGAGGCCATGTAACCGGAGTCGGCGGAGAACTTCCCGGACATGCTGCTGGTGGGACTCCATATCCTCAGAGTAGATGAGGATGTCGTCGAGGTACACGACGATGCAGACATCCAGCATGTCAGCAAAGATCATGTTGACAAAGCGCTGGAATGCTGCAGGGGCGTTAGTGAGGCCAAAGGGCATTACTAACCACTCGTAAGACCCATAGCGTGTACAGAAGGTGGTCTTCCATTCATCACCCGGAGCAATCCGGACTAGATGGTACGCATGCCGGAGGTCGATCTTTGAATAGATCTTAGCATGGCTGGGAGAGTCTAATAGGTCAGAGATTAGGGGGAGCGGGTAGCGATCCTTTTTAGTGATTTTGTTTAGGCCTCGGAAGTCAACGCAGAGGCGGAGTGAGCCGTCCTTCTTTTTTACAAAGAGGACCAGAGCAGCATGGGAGGAGGCGGTAGGACAGATGAAACCTGTATTAAGATTCTCGTCGATGAAGGTCCGGAGAGCGGAGAGCTCAACCGGAGACAGTGAGTAGAGAGTTCCCAGAGGAGGGGAGGTACCTTCTTCAAGGTCGATCTTCAAGTCGTAGTCGCGATGTGGGGGAAGTTCAGAGGCCTTCGCCTTGCTGAACACATCCGCATAATCGCGATACTCCGGAGGGACGATGTCCAAGTCCGGCGGAGTAGAGGCGGAGGAAGAACGAGCTCTTGCTGTGTCAGAAGGACGCAGCTGAAGTTGGTATTTGGTGGATCCCTCTAATTTGCACGCACGCACGAATGCGGCTGCATTTATCAGAGAGATGTGCGGAGGGGTGCAAACCGGAGTGTCGACAGATGGCGCGAGGCTGGGGTCAGATTGGCCAGAGAGGCCGGAGACAGGGTTACCAGACTGAACCGGAGAGGGGGTCGACGGGGGCGCTAGCAAACTTGGTGCAGGGGTCCGGAAAGTTAAACTGCTCAGTACCCAGTCAATCAATGGATTGTAGCGGGTGAGCCAGTTATGTCCAAGGACAATCGAGCATTCAGAGTCTAACGGAGTGAGGTAGAAGGTCATAGGGGTGACATCACCGGATGCGAGAAATTTCACTGATAGATTGACGGCTTGAGTAATTACAAAATTTGAGGTACCGTCAAAGAGCCGGAGTACAATCGGGGGAACGGAGTAAGTGGAGAGAGAGTGTCCGAGAGCATATCAGGTATCTACAAAACAGTGCGTGGAACTGGAGTCCACAAGCGCACGAAGTTCTGGTAAATCATAAGACAAAAGGAGAACATGAGGCATAAGGGAATTAGGATCTAAGAGAGCGGACACGTTGAGGCGGGCCTCCTTGGGTGCACTTCCAGAGTCAACGCAGCTCGCCGGTTGTGCAGAGGGCCGGGAGCTGCTTACTCTTTTTTTGACTCGGAGTTGGCACCCGAGTTGGAGTCCGTCTTACTGGACTCAGCAGAGATGGCCGCAGCACGAGCCTTGGCCTTTTTGGTCTTCTTTGGACAGTTGTCCGCGAAATGACCGGTGCCTCCGCAGAACATGCAGAGGTTATTGTCCAGGCACCTTTTGTGCTCGTCAGCAGTCAGCTTCCCGTCCTTACCAAGCTTGTTGGTTAAGTCCAGTCTGGAACCGGAGGAGGACTGGTTGCTGGTCGTTTTAGACGAGCCAGAGGGGTTGGCGGAGCTGGAGGAGTTTCCGGTCTTGGATTTCTCCTGACCGGAGTTGGATGAGTTGCCTCTGGAGTTGGAGGACTTGGTTGTGGATGAGGTGGGCTGACTCTTCGTCGTGTGAGAGATCTCGTCTTTGTGCTCCCAATAGCGCGCGTCGATCTCTTGGCAAAGAGCCCTCAACCCATGCAGAGTCAGGGGTTTCCCAACTCGAGCAATTTCGTCCTTGAGACGATCCGGGAGACTGGAGTAAAACAGGCGGCGGAGCGTGCCATCCCCGTAGTCCTGGACCTGCGAGGCGAGTCGGTTGAAGTCTACTATATACCGCGTAACGCAGTGAGCATCCTTCATCCGGAGATGCTCGAGCTGATGTTCAGCATCAGCGATGGGGTCGTGAGGACCAAAGGTACTCTGGAGTTCAGTGACGAAATGGACCCAACTGTCCATCCAAAGTGGGCAGTCAGCCGGATCACCGGAGTTGAGGAGGTCCGGTTCGAACCACTCCAACGTCATACCTTTGAGATAGGACTGGGCAAATGTTACCTTAGCCCTATCTAGGCGGAATGCTTTGGCGCAGTCCTGGAAGCAGAGCTCACACTGGACCAAGAAGGTCCTGAGCTTTTTTGGGTCCGTACCGTCGAAGGTGTCCGGTTCACGGACTTTGGCACAGGAGGAAGAGGCGTCATTGGTCCGGCGGGAGGAGCGGGAGAGGCGATTGACAGCGATTGCTAAATTTTGGAAAACAGCTAGACCAGGGTCTAGCTCGTCCATTGCGTTGACAAAGTTGTCATTGTCGTTGTCGTCATTGTCGTTGTTGTCATCATTGTCGCCATCTCCGGGGTCATCCGGATCAGCTCTGGGTCCGTCCTCGGGGTCAAACCACTGGTGACGGGCAGGTTCGCGACGGTCCAGAGTGGGGTTGCGACAGTAGGGGAATCAATCACCAGAAACGGATTCATGGTGACCAAAGTCCACAGAACCACAAAGGCTCTGGGACGCAGCATCTCAACGCGGAGTCAAAGACGCTGCTGGGTTGCGAGCTGTAAAGCTCCGGAATTGGCTAACGGAAGCCGGAGGTTGCCTGCGGTTAGACAGGGCTTGTTGGGTGGCAGAGAGATGGAGGTCATCTACTGCACCTGCTTCCTCAGCAAGTGCTGCAGTGGTACAAGCGCGAGAGCGCATGGTCATAGTCATAAGGAAACTGGACAGGATATGCATACGAGGTTTGGGACAGTGAACCCACACAAGTGTGAGTCTGAAATACTGTCAAGTCCAGGTCTACTCCAGTAAGGGGTCCAGTCAAGTCTGGATGGAAACGGACGAAGGAGGGGGGCAGAGGCTGGACAAGGAGTTAGTCCAGCCGGAGTTGAGACCGATTGGATTCAACAACAAGGGGATCGAGCGTTGATCCCTTGCGTAGGTTCCGGTCAGGCGAAGACGGAGACGGAGACAGACAGAGTATGGGAGTAGAGACTATGGTTGATTTCAGACTGAAGTATACAGGATGGAGTACAGGGTACTTATACTATGGAGAACTAGGGTCAAGTATTTACGGTGACAAGTAAACAGCCCAAAGGGCGGACAAGGAACAACCGGAGTTGGGACTAGGTCAGGTCTGACGAAAATAAGTAAGGTCTGGAGAAAATACTACAAGGTAGAAGATATAAATGGGACATGGAGAACTCATGGTACAACAGGGTGGACGGGGAAGTGTGGTAACGACTGGATTGAGGCTAATGCAAAGGGTCACACTTAGCAGAAGGATATGTGTGCATCCAGGTCCGGAGTTATGCGCAGAGGTCCGGAGTTGAGCTGTAGTACTGCGACACGACCGGAGTAACCGGATAAGAGTCCGGAGTTGGACATGGTCTTGACACAATCCTGCAATGGAAAGAAGGGTGGGCGGTGGGACAAGGTCGGGCAATGCTGCCCTGCAGCATTGCCAACAGGTCACGTATACCACCCAGAATGGTAAGGGGGGGAGGAGACAAGAAACGGACAAGGAAGAGATGACTTGGGGCAATATTTAACGCTGGTGGTGGGGCATTTGAGTTATCAAGCCTTAGTTGACTTAATGAGACAAGGAACCATTCAGTTTAGTAATACTTATATAATGGGAACCACAGGTGCTCCCCCCCGTTGAGAATTCACATGTTAGTGTCTTGAGTCTTTTCTTCCCACACCTCTTGATTGCCATGTGTTTTTTTATAGAAAGGTGGTGGTCTGCACAGGGAAGGTCTAGCCTGAAAGAAGGGAGAAGGAGAGCTGTAGGGTAATCTCAGTAGTCTGGCAAGCTACTAAGGGAACTATAGTAATAGTAACTCTACTCTAGTGCGATGAAAGCTTATGTAAGTATATAAACAAACCATAACAGTCTGTTTATAATCCAACATTTTTTCCTGATGCTGTGTCTTACTCAGGCTCCTTCACGCCTCCACTGGGAGTGAGAGGGGCGCGAGACTTAGTGAAATTCTGAGTGGATGGACGATTATATAATTGCACGTGGACAATTCAAACCCAGCATAACCTTAATCCCCTCACACTCCCAGTGGGGGCTGCAAGAAAACATTTGTAAACAACGTCAGCCACACATCGGACTATGAAATAAAATGGGTTGCAAGACAATAAATCTGGCACAGTTATATAATAAACTACATGAGGCAGGTGCAGAGCATTATCTAATGTCGGAGCACAAATATTCAGTAGGAAAACTTTCGAGTAGTATTGACTAGCAAATAATGCTAATGGGGTGTGCACAAAAAAAGTACAAAGTACAAAGAGAGGACACATGTGTATATATGATTGAAATGGGGCAAATGAGAAGGCAAGATGGGGCCCAAAAAAAAGTGCACACAAGGGGACTTGAACTGGCACCTTAGGTAAAAGGATGAGGGACATCAACCATTAAACTAAAAGTCCAACAATGTTACCATCATCAACGCAAATATGACTGAATGTAGTTGATTTGGTCATATTTGCATTGTTGATGGTAATATTGTTGGACTTTTAGTTTAATGGTTGATGTCCCTCATCCTTTTACCTAAGGTGCCAGTTCAAGTCCCCTTGTGTGCACTTTTTTTTGGGCCCCATCTTGCCTTCTCATTTGCCCCATTTCAATCATATATACACATGTGTCCTCTCTTTGTACTTTGTACTTTTTTTGTGCACACCCCATTAGCATTATTTGCTAGTCAATACTACTCGAAAGTTTTCCTACTGAATATTTGTGCTCCGACATTAGATAATGCTCTGCACCTGCCTCATGTGGTTTATTATATAACTGTGCCAGATTGTCGGCACCCCCACCCATTCGGCACTTTGGTTTTTTGCTCAACTACACACAACATTGCACCACTCGGATACTCTGATAGCTTGAAGCATCGATATACGTGCAGTAGTTGTTGAGATAGTGAACGGCAGTCACGCTCGTCACCCAAGTTGTCACAACTGCCGAAGTGGAGACGTTGTTTACATATGGTGACAACTGTTTTCTTGCAGCTGACCCCACTGGGAGTGTGAGGGGATTAAGGTTATGCTGGGTTTGAATTGTCCACGTGCGATTATATAATCGTCCATCCACTCAGAATTTCACTAAGTCTCGCGCCCCTCTCACTCCCAGCGGAGGCGTGAAGGAGCCTGTGTCTTACTCAGATTTGTCTGTTGTTGCTTACACGGGATATAAATAAAGATGTTCTCTCTCTCTCTCGTCTCTGTACAGTAGTTTTCCTGGTGCTTCTTTTTGAATCCCATTGTTGTGCTCTGTCACACTTGGCTCGAAAGTTCCTTCATCTCTCGTGTAACGGCGTCTCTAGATTGGCCATCTTTGACTCGCCGTTTCATATATCCTCCCTACCTGATTTGTACTGACACTGCCAGACAAGCGCCACCTGATCACGGACGTTCTTCCATTCCTACCAGATACAGCGATCGGTCTTCTTCAGTATGTTAGGCAGTCCGCTATCTGTATGGCTTCACAGCCAGTATTTTGGAGTAAGGATGTAATCGGCGTTCGAATATATTTGCGAGTGGGCGAATCCAAGTCGGTTCGCCGTTTTCTAACCGCTCTTCGATGCAAGGTGTGCCATCGCCACTGGGTACCGCCCCATTCACTGAGTTTATGCACTGATCAACTCGCACCATTTCACTGAGCTGCATCGTGGTTTCCTGTAGTTTCCCAGCATTGCCTCCGCACATGGGGAACAGACCATGCGTAAGACGCATGCCGACATGGACGTGCACCCTCTTTTATTGGAGGGCCCGGGGGGAGGCTATATAAACCCAGTCTGTCCATCGCGTTTGTGACCACTCCAGTTCGTCAATACACAATGCCAATCTCTCGTGGAACGTACACTTTCGTCAACCGCCAGAGTGGGACAGCGATGGAAATGAGTACGACCGACCACTCGGTCATCGGTCAGTGTTGCAGCTGTTTGCCATCGTTGCAGCCACTTTCATTTCCGTTTTTTGTTGCAGGTATGCCGCCCAAGGAGATCGAAACACAGAAGGTGGGTCACCGCTCGCATATTCCAGCGAGAGGCGTTTCTCATATATATCATCATAGTGGGATATTAGCCCGTTGGGTGCTGGGCATTCTATTAAGAATCTCAAGACGGGCAAATATCTTTCGGTGAAATCCCTGTCAAAAGAAGCCTATGTCGTTGCTAGTGATTACCCAGTTGCGTGGTTCATCAGAGAAGTACGTGTTCCGGAAGAGAACACGACGTTTTGCGAGTACGATGTGCCCCTCTGTGTTTTCCGGTGAAGCTTATCAACGATTTTTGTACAGGATACGCTGGCCTATGACTGAAATAATGCTCGAGTTGTCCGATCACGGCAGCTCGAGTCCCAAGACCAAGGTTAGTGAGGACAATAATACGGTGGAAATGGTTGGTCAATTATGACTTTCTAGATCATCATTTCGGAAGGCCAGCTATCCCCCGACCGACACCGTTGCAGATACTGGAAAGCGAATCGCACTCGACAACCTTCATTTTACCAGTCGTCTTCCTCCGCAAGCAATACCAACAATTCCGTTTTCAACATTATGGGGTTTACAGGTGAGCATGGTGCGCCACTACTTATCCCTTTTGTTCCGACGACCTGTTGTACATAGACAAGTGGAAGTCATTGCTTCCCACTGGGAGGACCACACAAACCAGCCCCTGAGCGCAGGGAAGAGTGCTCGTCCAGGTTCTGGCAAGTAAATTGGAATCCTACAGCTACAAGCAAGACATGTGTATCGTTATCGTGACTACTGTAGACGTTTATACCCTAGTTTTCCGTTGTCGAATGCAAAAACATCTCATAAATGTCATAAAAGTGAACATGAGGTAAAACAAGAGAACAACTGTTCCGTCATATCAGCTGGATACTCCAGATAGCTGCGAGAGTCCTTCCCACGTAGCACTCTTACTTGCGGTCGACGGGGGTTTGATCTGACCAGGCAAGCCAGATGCTTTCCAAGCCTGAAATCCACCGACAATGTCGGTTGCGTTCCACATACCGATCTCATGAAGTGACGCAGCCGCAAGCGACGATGCCCACCCATCCTCGCAGTAGACGATGATTCGTAGATCGTATCTATCCGCAATCGCCAGACACGTTTCGCACCGGGGGTCAAACCGCCACTCTAGCACATTGCGTTCGATAATGAGCGATCCATGTATGCCGCCGGAGCGCGTGCGCTCTGCAGCCGAGCGAATGTCCACAAGAAAAGCGGGGGTAGGATATGTTGGATCGTGAAGGATCCCCCAGGCCTCTTGCGGCGTGACTCGCTGGAGCCTCGCCCTGGCCGCCTCGACGAGTTGTGAGATGCTGCGGGAGCCCGGGGGCGGAACCAGTCTGTCGAGGGGCGCGCGAACCGACTTGTACAGCACATCCCATAATGCGGCGTTGTCGTAGGACGATGCACCGATGTCTTGGATAGCTGCTGATAAGAGATTGCCATCGTTCGTGACCGACACGAGGCGGCCGAGGAACTTTGAGCTGGCGAGGAGGACGGCGCTTTGGACGTCGTCGTTGTCACTGCCGGTGATGACGAGGGTGTTGGCGTTCGTGAGAGATGAGGGAGATGGGGCGCCGGTGGTAGCGAGGGCAAAGAGATGGCGGGGGGATACGCGCAAGCGAATAATGTTTGCGACATGGCGGAGGAAGCTATCGTCGTCCTTCTTGGAGAAGGTGAAGTAGACAGATATTTTGACACCGTTGATGTCCTTGGCTTTCATGATGGCACGGACTGCAATACCATGGGCAACTTCATCACGGACGCTGTCCAGTGTGCGTAGGGAAATGGTCGATACATCCAAAGACGATCGTAGCGCGACTCGACCATTATCCGAGTGTTGGCTATCGGATGATGGCTCAGAGGATGGCCGCATATGTGTCCCAAAATCTAAGCGCACTACGTATCGAATGGCGGAAATGCAATGTTGTTTGAAGGCGGAACGGAAACAAGACTAAATTGGAAAATGACGTTGAGCTGACGTCAAGACATCGATTACATACTAGGAACTTGAATAGATAAGGCGTAATCCATAAGCTTATTGGACTACCGTCATCTACCAAGTACCCTCTCGTCCACATTCCGGAGTGCGCCATTGTTATTTTCGGGACTTGTCCAGCTGGACAAACTTGTTGCGGCCTTCCAGGTGTCGAGCTCGCCAAGAGTACGGGGACTGTGTGGGCTCATCTTTTGCGGGTCAATCTTCATAGGTTGCTCATTATGATTAAGAGCCTCCGCATCTCCCTTGCGTTCCTTTCCTACCCACACAGTCGCGAACACGACGCCGAACACGGTCACCATCGTGTTGACAAGGACGATGTCGTTTACTATCTTAGTACTGACGCCGTTATAAATGACGACCAGCTGTGCGATGGAGAAGAGGGTAGGAATGACGAAATTCGAGACGGCAATGCGTGATATCATGCGCATGCGTTTCGCGAAGGTCGCTATTTGACGCGTGAAACAGAGCTATGGAAATTGGCATTGGGACTCACATCGCGTAGGGCGGATATCACTCGTTACGCCTTGCCTGGTTGAAAACTGTTTCCGGACCGTCCAGAGAAACGCGACAGATGCATAGCTGAAAAATAATTTGAACACAGGGACGGTGTGAATGGGGATATTCCATACGTATTGTCCACGACCTGTGTTGTCCACTCTATCTTGAGACAAGGAGTGGTAGACCAAAGAGCAGCCATTTTAACGGCTGCTTGGGGCCCCTGGGCTACGTCTGCCAACAGCTTTGTGAAGATGATGACATTTGTAATGCGGGCGATTTTCAAGAGAACCGGAAGGGCGGTCAGAAGGGCAAAGCGTGGCAGACCGAGGTGTTGTGGGGGATGTACGGCGACAAGTCGTACCAAGAGAATGAGATCCACAAGGATGGACTGGAATATGCCGAGAAGCCCGATTGCAATGTTAACCTAGATAAGGGTGTGAGTTGTGAACAAGGGGGTAACGTCGGGTGTATCGCACCGACAACGGCCACGGATGGTCTGGGGCAAGAAGCGCATGTATCTTGGAATGGCTCAGTTAGCAGCCAGGAAGGGATAGCACAAGGTTAGCAGCATTTACCGCCAGCGAGTCGATGAGAACGCCTGCTATGAAGGCGAGTACGACCACAACCACGTTCAACACGAAGATGGGGGTGCGGCGAGAATGCTTGTTGGAGAAATAGAACAACGCGATGAAAAGCGGGAGGAGGAGCGTCGTGAAGGTGTGTCCGATCATGATGGAATTCAAGGAGGAGTGGATGAACGCAGGCGTCTCAGCAACGGCGCGGGTCGAAAGCATGGTGGACGAGACGAAGACATATGTCGCGAGTGATCTTCATGATATAGCAGAATGGCGGTGATATGCGGGTCAATGAACGGACGAGATTGCGGGGTTGTCTTGATGGTGGTTGTCATCCTGGCGACTTGCTGTGCGTAGATGAATTGATGGCCCAAACTGAAATGAAATGAACTATTAGAAGATCAAGGAGTGCGGGTCACGTGCCAGCGTGTCTTGTCCATGGTCCCCACAGCGCTGCGTCTGTTTCTGTGGCTGCTCTTGGTCCACATCGCTGGTGTCTACCTCTTCACCAAGGGATTTCTTCTGAGCCGTCTCGCACTCCAGAACCGCGCTGCCTGCCTCGAAGAACCGTGCGCTCAGCTTGCCACTCACAAACGCGCAGTGATCGTCATCATCGACGCGTTGCGCTTTGACTTCATATCAAACCATCCACCACAACCGTCGTCGTTGCACCACCACCATATCCTAACTCTTCCCCAAGAACTCACTGCTGCTCATCCACACCATTCTTTCACCTTCAATGCTTACGCCGACCCCCCAACAACCACGCTCCAGCGCATTAAAGGACTCACTACTGGTTCCCTCCCGACATTCGTCGACATCGGCGAGAGCTTCGGAGGTTCAGCCATAGTCGAGGACTCCCTTCTTTACCAAATAGATCACACCGGTCGTAAGGTCGGTTCCGTTGCTTGCGATTCACGCCCCACTCATACCCAATCCTCAACGCAAGGTCGCCTTTGTGGGTGATGATACGTGGCTTTCCCTATTCCCGACTTTTCTCGGTCACAATATGTCGTATCCGTTTGACTCCTTCGATGTCGAGGACCTTCACACTGTAGACGAAGGTGTCATCGCCCATTTACTGCCCCTGATGGAGAAAAATTCAGATGATTGGGGCCTTGCCATTGGTCATGGTTTAGGTGTCGACCACGCAGGCCACCGTGTGGGGCCCGACCACCCTGTCATGAAGGCAAAACTACACCAGATGAATGATTTCTTGACTGACCTCGTAAGCGTCATTGACGAAGATACTTTGTTGGTGGTACTCGGCGATCACGGCATGGACCACGCGGGTAATCATGGTGGAGATAGCGTTCTCGAAACCTCGTCCGCCGTTTGGATCTACAGCAAGGGTGCACCGCTTTCTGGCTCATCAACTCCGTTGCCAGCCGACATAACACCCTACACGACTTTCCCGGGGGCACCAGTGCCTCATCGTTTTATCCAGCAAATTGATCTTGTTCCCACAATTTCGCTTCTCCTTGGCCTCCCAATCCCGTTCAATAACCTAGGAAGCATTGTTCCAGAACTCTTTCATCGTGATGTCGACGCCTCGGATCTGACGACTGCTCTTGAACTTAACGCCAATCAAATTAAACGATACCTGGATGCCTACCGGACGAGCTCTTCTGGCCAAGAGCTGGACGCCGCTTGGCCAGCATTATCGGCTGGCTGGCAAGATTCACAAGTGACGCCCGCTGACAGCCGATTTTCTACTCTTGCCGCTTTCAATCGCCTCGCACTATCCACATGTCGGTCTCTCTGGGCGCAGTTCAGTCTTACACTCATTGGTATCGGTCTCACTGTTATTCTGCTGAGCATCATTGCCTCCTACTCTACCTACAGCTTTCTTGCGAACCCTGCAGAGCGCTGGGAAGAAACCTTGGACAATAACCTGCGCACTTGCTTCCGATTTGGCGCTGTGGGTCTGGTTGCTGGAGCATTTGTCCATCCGATCCTTCGAATCTATGTCGAGGGGGTCTACTTCCACCATGCAGTTATCTTTGGAGGTGCTGCCGCGTCGTCGTTGGCCCTCATATTTACCTCCCGGCCCAAAATCAACGGTAACACCCTGAAATTCGTCCCCATCTCTCTCGTCCTCCACGGCCTGTGTTTCACTTCGAATTCTTTTACCATGTGGGAAGACCATATCGTCGAGTTCCTATGTGTTACCTCTCTCGTTCCTCGGGTCCTTCTTGGGTTCACCGCTCCTACATCACATCTACGATACCGCATCCTCGGCTTCTCGGCATTATTCTCTGTATGTGTCCGGCTGATGAAGTTGAGCACTGTCTGCAGGGAGGAGCAGCGTCCCTTTTGCGCCGTCACGTTTTATTCCTCATCTACTTCCTCAGCTCCTCCAGTGATGTCACTGCTTCTCGCGCCAATATCGGCAGTCGCAGTTCCCTATTTCATCCGCCATATTTTGGCTCTTTCAAAGTCGGACCGAGGATTGGCAGGTATATTCCTGCCGTGGACATTCTCCTTGGCTTTTTTGACCGGTACGGCGTTCTGGTTGCTAGAGAGGATTCAGTCAGCGGAGTATTTTGGAAATGAGATCAATGGGTGGCTCCGCTTTCTACGAACGGTGTTGTCAACCCTTACTATGATCATCATGGTATTTGGAGGCGTTGCTTTTTGGTGGATGATGCCTGTGTGTCTCGACATACGGAGAGAAACAGACGAAGGCTCGGTTTCGAGTGCAAGCGCGAAAAATCGGGTCACCGTGCTCGGGTTTGCGAACGCGTTCGGCTCGCCTTACCTTATCTTCTGGCTGATCTTCCTCAGCGTGACCTGGCTCTGCACTCAACTTACTGGGCAAATTGTTTTGGGATTAGCAACAGTCGCATTACTAGCCCATCTCGAGCTCATCGACAGCATCCGAGACGTCCAGAGTCTAAACGACGCTCTCTCTTCTGCCAAGCCCTCCAACGCATCAGACCACGCGCCACAACGACAAGTCTCGTTCTCCGAGATCGCACCTCTTGCACTACTGGCCATCCAAACATTCCACGGTACAGGCCACCAGCCCACGATCCCCTCGCTCCAGTGGAAAACCGCCTTCATACTCACATCGACCGTCACCTTCCCATATTCCCAGCTCACCGTCCTCATCAACACGCTCGGCCCGCACTTCCTACTAGCAGGCCTCGCATCCCCGCTGCTCGCGCTGTGGAACCTGCCGCCGGTTCCGTCTCCTCCGCGTGGACCCATGCCGTCCGTGCTGCGCGCGGGGCTCGGTGTCGTTTTGTATTTCAGCGTGGTGCTTTTTGGGAGTGCGGTGTGTGCGGCGGGGTTTAGGCGACATTTGATGGTGTGGAAGATATTTGCGCCGCGGTATATGTTTGCTGCGCTGGAGGTTGTTGCTGTGGATGTGGGTGTGGTGGTGGGTGTTGGTGTTGGCGTGTGGAGGGTGCGAGAGCGGATAGGGAGGATATTCGGTGGTGTGGTGGCTTGAGGGATGGGACGTGATTAGATGTATATACACACGCACGTCTGGGTGAATGTCGGTATTATTGTCTTAAGTAATTCATGAGGACAGACTGGGTAAAGAGACAGATCAAGAGAACCAGTAACAACTTAGTCCTCATCCCTGCTTGCTTCCTTTGTCCGAGTTAGATGGAAACAGGTTTCCCTCTTCTCGTTCAGGCTCCTCGGGTTCGCGGTGTTCCAGGGGGATATCATAAAATTGGGTGTTCCCCTGAGCGCAATCTACAGCGAGTTGCAGTGCTTGGAGGAAATAATCCATGATGCGTGGAAGGAAACGTGCGTACTAATCCCGGGGGTCCCGGAAAGCCAGGGGAGCCTCGTCCGCTTGCAGAGGGACTATAAGGTGCTGCAGCCGCTCGGGGGGTTGTATGTAATCGGGGAACAGCGACCAAAAGGCTTTACCTTGTGCGGCTGGGAGCGCTATTCCATCACGCCTCACCGACGTAGAAGTACTACATGACCCAGACCCGGATCCACACCACAATGACTCGAGGTCGTGAACAGTGGTTGAATGTGTAATGGTGGTTTCGGAGGTTCACTCGATTGAAGCTATTGCAGAATAACCATTGTCTAGATCGTCGTTGACATCCCCATAATAATGATCATTGTCGATGTGAAAGATGTAACCGTGCGATTCCACTTTCGCAGGCCACGAAATAGTCAGTGCCCTGTAAACAATATCGCCATCAAGCAGGTTTTAAAACTCACCGTGCAAGAATCCTTATCGGAATCCAGTGGTTTCGTATATTCTACATAGGTCAGCAAGTTTCACCAATCCCCTTATTCGCATGAGATTTCCGGGACTACTAATGTCGTGGTGAACCCAATCGCTGCTGTGGAATAACTGAAGTACTATAAAATCGGTTAGTAGACGGACAGCCTTGTGACGACCTCGCATTCAAACCTTTGAGCACATCCACTGAGTAACATTTGCATGACACCACGGAGATCACAAACCGCAAATAGCGTCTCGCAGACCTCTTTGAACACGATGCGTGTGTGGATCTTATGGGAGATTTTGAAGTCGGAAACCGGGGGCACTGTCGTGTGAGTCGGCGTAGTTCATTCGAGAGGCATGTCTGCGTTTGGAGGTTCTTCACACATGGGAAATTTCAATATTTTGACGTCCGCAGAAGTTAATTCCGAAGCCAAATGCAGAATATTATGTTCTGATATACAATTATCTGTTTTGTATAATTTTATATTTAGATGTACCTCAGAATGTTCACCAAAATATTTACTTATGTGAACAATTAGATCTTTGTCAAAATGGAAAAGACAATTATATATTTGGTTACCATCAAAATTCTTGCCACTATATTATATTCTGTGGGAGATTTGACAACCAACAAAAAATTATATTTCAACAGGTATGTCAGAATATTATATTTCATGGGTTATTTTGATGGCTGTCAAAACATAATATTTGGTCAAGCTCAAAATCAATAGTGTGAATAATATATTTTGATTCTCAGTCAAATTTATCACCCATTGAGCGTCCATTCAATGCCTGCTCACAGACCGCTAAATGCCCACTAACCGCCCACTTAGTGTCTTCGGTAGTCGATCACAGCCACACAGATGTAGAATGATTGTAATATGATTGTAATTTGTTTGCATGCACACTACCTATCAACCTGGTTCTCCCTCATCTCCCTCACCTCCCTCACCAGAATTTCCCAGCTTTTCAAAACAGAAACCATGATTAACCCACAAAGGGCGACGAGTATGAGGCGGAAGAGGGAATTGGAGGGGAGAAGTTGGGCTGCCATATCAATGGCAGCTGCAAAAATGAGCTTGACCACTGCTTCGGCGCCGAATAGGACGAGCCTCTATGGTTGTATCAAGCACCTACTTGGGTCATAGATAGCGCAGATGGAGATGGACATTGTGGCCGGTGGCGCTCTTCGAGTGGGCGGGGGGGAAGCTATAGTACTATCAAATGTATTCACTGGCACTATGGGGCACTCAGTGCTCACCTTTCTTCTTTGCTGCATGTTGCTGTTCTTTGACTCGTGCTGGAAGTCATCGCAAGTTGCAATTTAAGATCTTGAAGACAAGGATTTGTAGTGATGGCGATGGCCTAGTTGTCGCTAGGGTGACCCGATGATAAGCGAACCCTTGTGATTTAATACCGCAAAGCAAGGTAATTAGGTGTGACAGAATTCGCAATTCAGATATAATTGAGTTACAGACCCTCCAGACAATAACCAGGGGCCAGGGGCCAAAACGACGAAAAGATCACCGGTGCATCGTTAAAGCGCAGTAGACCTGACAATTGGCAGACCTGGAAATAACGCAATTAATTAATGATGTAAGATTACCATACCAAAACTTCAATTGTTATAAGGCGAAACAAAAGGGAGTCGACTGGAAACAAAAAGGCGGAATATGATCGAAATGTTAATAAGTCCTTCTCACCATTTTGGATTTGTATCACATACCATGCCCACCTCCAAGTCCCATCCAGTTCCCACATTTTACGATGCCAATGAACCACTGCTATTATCCATGTTGTCTTCACAGATGGAAATATGCTACCAGCCTAAAACTCCTGTGTGTATCTGCCATGGAAGAGATAGTTATATCGCAACTTCCAATGGCTGTACTACCGACAACCAACACTAGTAGGTCCACCACCAAAATGGTGCGCATGAGTACACCTGGAACAAGTTCAAGAGCAACAACCCCTGGAGAGGTTGTCCCCACCACAAAACTTTCGGGAAAAGGAGCAGAGAAATCTGTCACTATCATTGAAAGCCGTAGAGCAAGGTCCGACTCACCCTCATCAACAGAGTCAAGTTTGTCGTCCCTCAACGAAGAGCAAGAAAGTGACAGAAAGAGAATCCCTAAACCAAGTGGTGAGGTGGGGCGGCCGGGGAGGGGTGGCTACAATTGGGAGGATCAACTGGGCTGGGGAAAAGATGGCTGCAAAATTAAAGGTAATTTTCAGTTGTCTGGTGGAGTGCGTAGCATTTAAGATGGTTTGCTGTGACAGCGTTTCATAAAGAAAGAGGTGGGTAAATATTTAGACCCAACCAAATGCCGAAGCCTGCAAGACCGTAAGGCATTGGAAACCATAAACAAAATGGTAAGCAGTAGTGAGAGCTGGATAGTTATGCCAACTCACCCAGACGAACTAGGCCATAGCTCAATTTCCCGACCTTGATGACTTCGAAGACTGCTGGCCAGTTCAGGACCTGGTACTATTGCAATTAAAGTATACATCCTCCAAGGCTTGGCAGAAACAAAGGGCTAGGACCACTCCACCCACTTCCCCCTCACAGATTGCAAAAAGTACAAGAAGCCGAAGCCGGTAGATATCTGTATCGACGAACAATGAACAATATTAGTACTTTGGTGTAGAAAGTGAAGCAAAGCTTACACCGAATTGTATGTTTAGATATACTACTATTACATTCTTTATGGGCACAAATTAGATTGACTACAAGTCATACAACAGGACAAGCCTGGCAGATCACCCTGCATCGTCCCCCCCGACCATTGGAGTTCCCTACGAATGATGAGGAAAAGTGACACGTAAGGGGGTAAACAAACTTCTCAGTTTGGGGCCCGAAACTAGTGGCCACTTCATTTATGCACAATAAGAATGGTGGGTTGCGTCACATGGTTACTCATAGCACCAAAAGGCCGGCGGATCTCGACGAACACTTGTGACAACGGTGTCAAATTCTTGGCATCAATTAATTAGTGGCTACGGTTGTGATGCACTTACCAACAAATGCATCCAACACAATAAGAACGGAGGTATTGTACTCGGATCACGAAATGCGAGACTCTACGGCACACGTTAGATCGACTACGAAACACATAAAATTCAATGTCACTTACACGTCACCTGCAACGCAAGCCCCAATTGTGGCCCATCATTCAATGATATAGGAATTCGTAGTCCTTTGGGCGACTTCATATTTTTGGTCTTTGTTATGGAATACTATCATTCCAGTTACAATCTGTAGTATAACTAACGAACACAATTATAATTGCAGGTGTACTATTGTGGAGAGATGGAAGAAGCAGAAGAAAGTGTCATGTAAAAACAGCAGCCTTATAAACTGAATGACGGCAAGTCTGCACGTGACTTGGGCCCGAGTTTCCACAGCACAGGCTTGTCCACAATGCAGACTTTGAAACACCGTCCAGTTTAAGAAGCCATCAGCTAAGCCAGATTTCCCTTTCTTTCCTACCACATCCTTTTCCCTTCTAGTACCGTAGTAGTAATAGTAGTGGTAGTGCAATAGTAGTGGTAGTGCATAGCAAATGCAATAAATTTGAAGTATGCAAAAAGCACTGCAACCAGCAACCGTAGTTGGCGGTGCTACGGGCACACAAGTTAGATTATATAGTATATATGTACCCGTTGCGAAAGCTATCCCGTGATTCAGATGGCTCCTGGACTCTGGATCAGTTCACTAGGTATGGGTGCATCTTCTTCGCGCAACTCCTGACGAATCGCACTCTAGGTCAACGCGCTTCCTCCGCATCGGGCTAATATTTGTCGGTGGGCCAAAATTTCCAACCGTAAACTAACGGTAATATTTCATTAGCTACTTAAATCCGAATCCATGATACAAATATATCGGTAATAGATAATAGAACAATTAGCGTATCTTTATTGGTAAGGAACTGTTCTACATAATGATTGAGCTGTTAATTGATGGCATCACTCCAGGTCTGCTAATTGTCGGGCCAACTGTGCTTTACCGTGCACCTATCAATTGTTAATTTTTAACCCGCCCCCACAGTTCGCAACAATTACGCCTTACAATTCTAATTCTTGTCACAGTGTGGTATGCAGTACATTTATTGAGTGCATTCACGAGACATGAGACATTCTAACCACCTCCACTCCAAACCATGGCCTTCTTCAAATTGTTCTTCCGTAATCCCACCAATATGCATGATGAATTGTTTGCTTCCGACTCCCTTGAAGAAGGCCCATTGGTATTATCAACTGGCTCAACTCCGATGATGGACACCGATGTCGCAGCGATGGACACCGACACCACACCTACACCAGCAATACCCATGGATGACCATGTCCCAGGCTCGTTCCTGGTCCCCCCATCCTCCAACTCGTCCAAAGAGTTAACCCCTAGTGCGGGTTAGTACTACTAGGGAGATATTTATGTTCACCAATGCGTTATACAGGCGGTAAAGGTATTGAAGGCACCATGGTTATCTACAAGTGACCCTTAATTCACTTTGTGCCCAAGACTCCCTTGGCTACAGAGGTACACGGAATCCTTGTGTTAGCGACAATTTATTCATTTGCTATGTCAGCCTCCATCTAAAGTCCTCGTAAGAGAAGTTGATTATTCCAGCACCTTGCGTGATCAGGTTTATGATATGAGGAACAAGCTCAATCACAAATGCGCTGATTTTAATGTGCGTCCCATCTTCTACCCATCTTCTGTTTGACTGACAAGTGTAGATACTGGAAGGCAAATTTCATCAAAGAGAGGCTAGCTTTAGTGTACGTACCATTTCCCGCCAACTCTGTTCCACTTGCTCATAACTGTAGAATTTGGAAGCACAGATCAGGGATAAGGATGTCGTTATTGCTGGCCAGTCTTGGCTCCTTTCCCAGCTCAGGAAGGGCTTAGAAGAGGTGCAATGGCAGACTACTGCACAAAGCTCGGTGTTAGCCCAGATTGGATCAAAGGACGTTGTCATTGCACAACAATTGGAGGTGCTCTGAAAACTCCAAAGGGATCTCGACGAAGTGTGGAATGAAGTGAAAGCGGAAATCCAACGACTACAGGTGAGCTACTTCATGTGTTATTTTCATTAGTTAAGCAACTTGTTCTTTAGGTCAACAGGGAATCTGAAATACTTGTGTTAAACCAGAAATTTGAGACAACTCTCTGTAAACTAGTGAGGCCAAAGCAAAGTGCAGAAAGAAGTCGAGACGGATGAGCAGCGTGTCGGAACCTTGTGAGTACCCACTTGTCCTTTGATGAGGTCTATGATGATCCTCTTATCCCTGGCATGTAGGCACATGTGAGAGACATGTTCAAGACAGTTTTCAAGGTTACTCAAGATGAAGACTTCCTGCGGTGTGGCGGTGTGTCCAGTCAAGTTGCAAAGGCATTCGCTAAGGGAACTGGTCCAGGCCCTGATCCATCACAACTACAATGGGATTTTAATCATCCTGCTTCGTCTGCTTGGAACCAAGCAGTCATTTCTCAGCTGATGTATCTATTGGTGGATATGTGACAGAAGTGGAGCGTTGAAACAAGATCAGACCAATACTGGGTCAATAAAATCACGCAGAAATTCACTCAGATCAAGAGATGCATTGATAAGGTGAAGCCTCACGTCCATGACGACCTCTCTGTTGAAACCAGTGTGGATGTTGCTATGAGGTTAGCGAATGAGAAGGATCAAGCCCTAATGAAGGCCAGGAGGGATATGCGGCGGTGAACAGTAAGGAATTCTGATGGCCCTCGATCTATGTGCTGTGAGTCAAAGTGTGGATTTGGGTTGGAGTAATAACCCAAACACAACACCAACAAAGGACTACAAATATATGCGAGTGGTGGTTTACCTCCGCAGTGTCCAGAGAGGATGTGCTGAGGAGGGGGGAAGGGGATCTACACCAACAGGGTGATGCAGACAATGATGCAGGATACTCCTGGGGTACAGGAGCAATAGATGACGAAGGGGATAGGGGTCTGGACTCTTCCTAAAGCCTAGGAAGTGTCAAAACAGGGATTGGGTTGACTGAGACTGAAACAGCAATACTACACCTAGAGATGGGTGCAGCAAGGGGACAAGGGGGCTCCTGACATCCAGAAGCAATGAGAGATGAAGGATTGACTGGCTAGACTCTGCTTGAGCCTAGAGAAATACTTGGACTTGAATGGATTGAATAAACTTGAGATAACAGAGCCTTTAGACCTTCACTGAAGCCTACAAGACTCAAAGAGCTGAGGGGATACTGACTGAGAGAGTCTGAGAGAGGGATAATTTCGTGCAATTGGGTCTTTTTTTTAACACTGGGCTGAGCCCAGGGGTTTAAATACATGGGGAGGCACAGCATTAAAGTACAAAAAGAAAAGGGAGTAAGCAGAATTTGTCAAGGATTGGTAAGGGATTGGTAAGAACTTTGTAAGGGGTTTGTAAGCGATCAGTAAGCAAGGGATAAGCAGGAATGAGTAAGCATAGGGAGCATGAATAAGCTGCTGAGTAAAGGAATGAGTAAGCTGCATGACAAGATTGATTGGTAAGGGAGTGAGTCATCAGCTGAGTAATATACCAAAAATGCGAAAGGGATAGAGTAATACTGATGACAAGAGAGCATCAGTAAGCAAGGGATGAGTCACTGCACAGCAGAAGGAGTCATTGATGCACAGCCTAAGAAGTTTGATGGGGGGCTGTGTACCATCAGGAATTTGATGGGACAACAATGGGGAAGATCTGGGATTAATAGGGGGATTGATCCGAGACAAAACAGCCACAAGAAGGGTACCAGGGGTCCAGAGGTCTTTTTGGGGGGTCAGCATACACTAAAGTATAGTGCATGTGTTCTAGCGCCGCTGAAGCACAACCATGGGCTCCCTTGACGAGCTCTCTTCTGGGAAAGAACGAGAGAGGGTTCTTCTTCCTAATAGCACTATAAAGTGGGGGGGAATAACTGTCATGGTGCTGGGGGACGTCGTCTGAAAGTAGGGAAGCGGATAGAGTATTGAATTCGACGCATCCAGGGAAGTGAGACGAACGACAGAGGAAGATGGACATGGCAAGTATCTGGGAGGAAGGGACCATAGGCTGAGGGCTCAGGGGACACAGAGACGACCAGAGAAGACTTCTCAAGCTTGACAATAGACCTAAGATGACCAAAGTACGTCCTTGACGCAGGACTGACGAGGAGAACGCGCTGACCGAGAACGAGAGGGACTGAGGGAGCAGGCTGGGAAGATATGTGCCAGGCAGTGCACAGGAACTCTGGGAGAGGCTGTCTTAAGAGCAGGACATAGTGGAGATCTGCAGCAATAGCAGAGACATGATCCAGAGAAAATACGGACTCCATAGTGAGTGATGAAGCGAATGTCTGGATTGCGGGGGGAATATCTCCGTAGGAAATGAACAGATTTGCGTCGGAACTTGACAGGCAGATAGACCATGTTCTAGGCTCTCTGATGGTATAGTCATGTGCCCAATAGCTTAAGAAATGGCAGAGCTATCCAAAATATCGGAATGCTGGCACTGGGCACCTAAAAATGATATTGGGGCGCTAAAAATCATTTCTTCTCTTTCTCCTTCATTTCTCCATCAATTCTTCGGCTTCTTTGATCGTTCTGGTATGGGAGTTGGACTGCAGATGTGTGCATTCCTTTCTCGTACCACAATTGATGTTATTCCTTCAGTTTCTTCTGCTTCTTGGCGGTTCTCGTGTGATAGATGACTGTCTGCATTGGCATTCATCTCTCACATCAGGATAGTCTTCTTGTGCGATAGATGGCTACGATGAGGGTCCGTCATGCTTATCCTTTGCATAAGGATCATTTGATATAGGTGTTATCTTCCATGTTCACTGTACCAAACCTGTTTGGTGCATGACATCCACAGGCAACATGAAATGCAATTGTCGCCGATTGCGAACAAGGAGGGTGGGACAACAAAAAGAGCTGGGAAGACTGGCATGGGGGGGGGGCATAGACAAGGAAGCATAGGGGGCATATGACATAGCATGAGGGCATATTGGGCATCATGATGAGTCGTCAGAGTCATAATCTTTTTCTCCATTTTCATTGGCATTTTCATCATCACTTTCATCATCGTTAGGGAGAATAGAGTCAGGCAAAGGAGTGTGTCGGGAATAATAAGGGATAAGGCGGAATGCAGCTATGCCTCGAGCTGAGACAGTTCCATCCATTTCCTTCAGGACGTATGAGCCACCTCGAGTGCGACGAACAACTTCAAAGGGGCCAAGGTAATGTGGCTTTGATTTACGATCTAATTCTTTCTCCACTTGGCTGTTGCGAACCAGGACAAGGTCTCCAGGCTGGTAGGAGGACTTGAATAGATGTCTGGTATATCTCTTCTCAAATTGGGCTTTGGAATGGAGGCGGGTCTTCTGTAGAGTAGTGAACGCATCATGGAAATCATCTGGTCTTTTCTCCAATTGTCTGATGTGCAGGGAGATCAAATGGGAGGACGGGATCGAGACCATGAAGGAGGTAGTAGGGGCTGAATCCAGTAGAACAATGGGTGATGACTTTGTCTGCAAAGAAAGCATAATGGACCTTGGTGGGCCATAGATTGAGATTGCCTTCATAGGACTTGATAATAGCTTTGCGGATAGTAAAGTGTCCACGCTCTACAACTCCATTGGCTTTGGAATTATAGGGGGAGATGCAGATTTGGGGAATAGAGTATCACTGCATGAGCTTCTCAAATGCACCCTTGACCTCACTGCCATTGTCAGTGACGATCTGGGCAATAACTCCATAACGGCAAATAATTTCTTCCCAGAAAAACTTGGCTAGGCTGTCTGAACTGGCATGCTTGAGAGCACGGCCTTCGGCAGCAAGGGAGAGATCATCACGAGCAGCAACAAGATAGCGATATCCACGAGCTTTTGGCATGAGCATGACATCAACGTAGATCTTCATGAAGATTCGGGGGGATGGAGAGACAGTGAGGGGAATTTCAACTTTGCGAGTGCTGCAAATCTGGCATTCATGGCAAGAACAAATGTGGTGGGCAACGTCTGAGTACATCTGTTACGACCATGTCCAACTCCGGGTCCTATCCGGTCACTCCGGTCACTTCGCAGCTTTACAGCTCAACTCCGGTCGCCCACCAGTTACTCTGGTCGCGCTCACGCAGATAACCTTCCGTTAAGCACGACCCTTGGTCTATGCTCTATTCGTTCGTTACCACACCTCGCCGTCAACCCTGCTTGGTTGTGAGTTCTCCGTGTACTTGTTATATCTCCTGCCTTGTGTTATTTTCACCGGACCTGATTTATTTTACCCGGACCTGACTTTATTTTCATCGGACCTGACCTAGTACTTTCTCCGGTTATCCCTTGTCCGCCCTTTGGGCTGTTTACTTGTCACCGTAAATACTCGACCCTAGTTCTCCGTAGTATAAGTACCCTGTACTCCGTCCTGTATACCTCAGTCTGAAATCAACTTAGTCACTACTCCAGTCTCTGTCTGTCTCCGTCCCTATCACCTTGACCGGAACCTACGCAAGGGATCAACGCACGTCGTCCTTGTCGTTGAATCCAAGCGGTCACCAACTCCGGCCGGACTAATCCCTCGTCCAGCCCTCTGCCCCCTCCCTTCGTCCGCGCTCGTCCGGACTTGACCGGACCTCCTACCGGAGTAGACCCGGACTTGACAACATCTGTGGCCAATAGAAGTGATCCCTGACAGCTTGGAATACTCCAAATACTCCACGGTGCCCAAGGTCTTCATGGGCTTGATTGAGAAGTTGCGCATGGAGATCAGGATCAAAGATGACTTTAGTTGGAGTATGAGGGCCTTGACGTTTGAACAGTTGGCCAGAACGAATAAAGAATTGAAGGGAGCGTCTGATGAAACGTTTACGAGCGGTGTTGGAGGGGAATGATGGGAGTTGAGTCGTTTGGAGGAAGTGGAGAATTTGTTGTAAAATAACGTCTTGAGTCGTATCTTGAGACAGGAATGAAAGGAGCGTAATGGGGTCATAAGAAAGAGGGTGGGCGGCGGTACAAAACAAAAGATCTTCTAGCCATTCATCAGCGTCTTCAGCATCTCTTTCACCATCTTCTATCTCCTCTTCAGAGGGCTGATGCCTAGAGAGGGCATCAGGTCCTTGGTGATGAGCGGCTGGAACATGAATTAGTTTAAAGTCAAATAAGAGTATACCTTCGATCCAGCGATTGATAGTAGCGTTAGGTTGGAGGTCAGGATCATTAAGCATACCCTTGATGTACTTTGCATCGACTTCAACATGGAGGTTCTTGACACCGTAAAGAAAGAGACGATAGTGACGAAGTGCATGGAATAGACCGTATAACTCAAGTTTGGGCTGACTATAGTGAGATTCACGTTCATTGATAGGAAGTGAGCCATAACGAGCAGGACGTTTGCGACCAGACTCATGATACTGGGACAGGATGAATCTGATGGCGATATAGCTGGTGTCGACTGAGAGAATGACAGGGAGATCTGTGGAATAATCGATGGGACGAAGGGAGGGAGCGGAAGAGACAGTGATCTTCAAGGCATCGAAAGCGTCTTGCTGGGGGGTGTCCCAAACGAAAGGAGTGTCTTTGCGGTAGAGATTGATGAGAGGATGAGCAAGGAGGGAATAGTTGGCAATCCAAATGTGCACAGTTCCACAGAGACCTAGAAATGAGCGCACATCCTTCAGCGTTGCAAGGGGAGGCCAATCTAAGATCTTCTTGACTTTGCCATGGTCAGGAGAGCAACCATCAGGATGGCATTCTTGGCCAAGAATCAAAACACGAGGACGGCAGAGTTGGGTCTTCGGACCAGAGATCGTTCTGCCTGCATGCGCAAAGCGATGCATAATCCGGTGCACATCTACAGCATGTTCCCAAATGAAGCAACAAATCCCTGGGTTGGCTGGCAGGGTTTCAGTGTTGCCATTGGCATTGTTATAGCATGTTTCAGGGCCTTTGATGGGAAGATTGTCGATGAATACATTACATGGTCTTTTTCTGCTAGATAATGGTTGGATTGTGGGGTCTAGCAATCAATTGTTCTTGTGGGTGCCTCCATCATATCATTCATTCTCTTGGTATTCCCCCTCAACTACACTCATAATTGGAAGTCTTCCTGTGCTTGATTTTAGCAACATGGTCCATGGGTCAGCTTGGGATCAGTGTTTCTGTGCCTGTAGTGATAGCAAGTAGTAATTAGGTTTCTCACATGTTTACCCCTAGGATCAAAGCTTTCTCATTCCCTTTTCTGTTCCTATTTACAATAACCCAAATACACATTACATGTCCACAGTGATTTTGGCCTATATTGTATGTAGGTACATCTGATCCTAGAATTAAAATATTTTAAAAAGGAGAAAGAGGAGGTTAAGCATAACAGTTACCTATCAAGTACATTCATTTTGAAACGGCAAGGCAAGTCATCCTTGACCCAACTTGCCTGTTACCAGCATCTGCAGGGGGCCCCCTTGTTGATAAAGTGTACTCATATATATAACATTTGGTACTATATATTGTAATATTGTTTCTGTGCCAGCATTACTAGGATACCCATTTATTTTGTTTCAACCCCATCATACTACTATGGCCAATTATGTTGATCTTCAATATAATTATGACTGCCCTGCATTTAACATATTGGATCATCTTTACTTATATTATTTTGCTCCCCAAACTAGCACTGCTCTGACAGCTTCCACAACTCACATTTTGTTTTTATTTCTATCAAAAGGTTCTGTATTGTCATTTTTATACCACTTAGTCAAGTCATTGTGTAGTTCTGAGACAGGGTGTTTGGATTTTGCAAAACTAGTCATATGAGAGCACACATTGGAAGAGGCAAATCACATGTGTAGATGTCAGCCATGCCAGTCTCGAAGCACAGCATTATACATGACAACCCCCCACCAAGCAGTGAGCGAGTGCATAGGACAGACGAAGAAACAAACCATGTCATGGATGACAATGACGACATACATACGAAGGCATCGAGAATTTGTAAAGGAAAGCAGATATAGCTAGGTACTTTTGAAGCATGTGTCACACATATTGAGCAGCGAGTCACCAGCACCAGCACGATAACAGACAACACTTGATGCTTAAGAGGTCGGAAGAGGAGGCAGCACATCAGGCTGTGGCGCAAAGATCAAGTTAAGCGGAGGCGTCGTCTGGCTGTCCTCGTTCAGTACAGTCACGATGATAGACCACCCCGCGAATGAGCGTCCAGCAAGCGCCTTCAGCCCAGCCTGTGCATCAAGTGCATCTATAAACTTGACATACACCCACCTGACACCAGCAGCTTCGTCTGCGCGTTGTGCATCAAGAGCAGACTGGAAGGCTGTCTCTCCAGCCGCAAATTTTGTCTTGTCTTTCTTTACTGGCCGGGGGATACGCAGATCTTCTATGGCACCGTATCGAGAGCATTCTTCTTTGATGTCTTCGTAAATGTCACCGTACTCCTGGTCGTCTACGAGATCCTCGGGAGTGACCATGTTGAGCATGAGCAAGATGCATGCATCCGAGGTGTTGCTTTTGCCAGCTGGCATGATGGGGCAAGGTATTTCTGGGAACTGGTTGTAGGGCAAGTTGGGCATTCCTGGTTTAGCACCAACAGATGCACATTGCACGACGAGGTATTTGTCACCAAGTTCCATACCGTTTAAGCTTTGAATAGCGATGTCAGTAACAGAGGCATCCACATATTCGAAGAACACAAATCCCTATTGCACGGTTAGTCGGCAATGAAGAGTACATTACATGACTCCCACCTTTGAAGGACCGTTTCCATTCTCCCGAACGAGGTTGAAAGCCTTGAGCTCGCCAAAGCTCTTGAGCAGTTCTTGCACCTGCTCCTCGTTGAGGTAAGCTGGTAAACCTCCAATGAACACCTTGTTGATCGAGTCGGGAACGTTGGTAGAAACCACACCAGGGATGTGGACGCTGACTGGAATCATCTCAGGGCCACCATAATCCTTTGGTCTACGAATTTTCGATGGACCGTTGATGAAGATGATGCCATCAAATGCCATGGCTGCCGTCGCGTCTTCGGCACTTCGAAACTAGATGAAGTAATGTAAGTACCACTGTATCGGGCTACATCGTAGTGAACACCAACCTCAATGAATGCATAATTTTTCTCATAGTCACACTGAACCATGAGGATGGGTTTCCCTGGCCCACCTGTACCAATACTCATTTCGATCATCTTGCTGTTGAAGAAATCGGTGAGGTTCTGCTCGTTGATGTCGGATGTGATGCTGCCATAGAGGCGCCGGGACTGCCTAGACGAGTTAGGGTTGCTGCCTATGCCCATTCCGAATGGCTGGACAGGAATTGGGGGCGGGAGACCTGGAATACCGAGAATCGGCGGGACCTGAGTATGGTTAGCATCAGGGAGATTGAAGAGACCTGTAGATTAAAATCAGATGAGTTCCACACATGAAGGCTTTCTCCTACCGGTTTGTTTCGCTTGCATGGCGGAATACTGCTCATACCCTGGTGCATGGACGTCCCATCCAGAGGCCTTGCGTCTGCACTGTGACAAGGGAACACTTCCTTCGGGAGTCGGCAACCTCCTCTCTGGCATAGCGCCACTGCCAGCGTCTTTCCGTGCCCGACCACCACCGCCTCCACCCCCACCCCTGCAAGCAGGCAAGCCCTCTTCACGCCCTCGACAGTGACCACACTCATCATTGCACCTGAACTTGCGGCACCTATCATCGTCCCGCCTATGTTCCTCGTGCTGTTCCCTCTCCACGCGCGGCGGCCCACCACCACCACTGCCACCGGCACCACCATAGTCTCTGCACCTATCATCCCTTCGCGACGAGTACTGCTCCCTCTCTCTCTCACCATGCCGTTCCCACCCCCTATCTCTGTGCCCATGTGGCTCCCACTGCTCCCTATCCCTATGGTCCCTCTCCCTCTCCCGCTCTCCACGATGTCCACCTCTGTGGCCTTACTCATGCTCCCAATCATGATTTCTGCCCCCGTCTTCGTGCCTGGTCCTTCATTCACGGTCGTTGTTGCAGTGTCCTCGTTCTAGAAAAGAAAAAAAGAAGCAAAAACCAAAAAGTTCTCGTGAGCAAATCTGCGGTGCTGCTGATGATGGATGGATGGATTCGGCAGGATGTGGGTGAGGGGGGAGTGTGTGCGTGCGGACGAGAACAAGACTACAGGCCCTTGATGCTTGATAGGCTAGCTAGCTTTCTGGTTTCTGGTTTGCATGATTATGCTTGTAATGACGGTGCATTTCTGATTCAAACAAGGTCAGTTCTACTACCAGAATTTTAGAGTGACAGAGGTGCACCAACAATCATTGAAATTGTGATGTGGTGTTGCGCCAATGATTTCTGGCCCCATTCTGCAGTTAGTCCACTGATAAATCCCTCCAAGTCTATCTCATCAATGGCATCCCAGTAGCTTGTATCCAAGTCGTTATCCCTGCCCACTTCCCCATCATTCTCGTCGTTAGAACCAGGCCCATCACCCAACAATGTGCCAAGCATCTGCCATAGTCCTGGAGCAGTGGCCTCCATGTCCCGAGCCATATCTTCAAGTGAGAAGTCCTCAAGCTGCTTTGTGGTTGCACTCCATGCACCAAAATGCCATCCGCTATCTCCAGAGGTGAGTATCTTGAGTTCCTTCCGGTATGTTTCGTGTACTATCTCTCTTGCTTGTCTTGTCAGCAATGATTTGTTGCCTGATGGGTGATTGAATAACAATAGAAGGATATTGGCAGATGATGCAAATAGATCGTGTACAGATGGGTGATCATCATATCGCGTTGTGGAGAGTAATGACTGTAGGAACTGAGATACTGTGAACCCACACTTTTCGAGGGCTTCGATCGCACTATCCACTGATGATTGCATTGTGAATCGCTTGGAATGCTTACAAAGTAAACTACATGGTGCGGCACTTTTTCGGGTGATCACATGTATCATTGTCCGGTGATCCCGAATTAATGTGTATTATCTAATGCTGTTCTGTTTATTGACCTGCAGACCCATTTTATTTGATAGTCCGATGTGTGGCTGACAATGTTTACAAATGTTTTACACCAGCCGCTGCAGAGAGTGTGAGGATGTTTAAGGTTGTGCTGGGATTGAATTCAAGCACAGCCACTGGAACCATCTGCCCCTGTACTAGGATGCTGCCTCACACTCGAAGCAGTGGATGGGAAGGAGCCTGCCATTTATAGTGCATTGAAAATGACAAATGATAATTTAAATTTTACTTTCACATTTTAATGCCCTTAAAATTTGAATTATAACAGTAGTTTGAGATTTTAATGGCAGTAAAATTTGAATCACAGCAATAATTTTTAATTTTAATGCAAGTAAAATGTGAAAGTAAAATTTAAAACTATCATTTGTCATTTTCAATGCACTATAAACAGCTGGAAAATCTTGAAATCCCCGGTGTGTCAGTAGACCCCCAACACTGCCGCACAGCTTCCTGAGACTCAAGTTGTTCACTCCTCGCAGCACTGCTAGGAACCCGTCTCCTAGTACATCTCTACTATGTCCACCAACTTACCCTATGCTGCGGACACTCAAGTCTCACTATCATACAACAAACTTGAGGTGTGTGTACTGTTGATCCTGTTTATTTGCATCACTCAGCAATCCGCCGGCAAGTCCTCCGATTACAATGAAAGAGCTCGCCCAGTCGCACGTCACTGTCCAGACCAAGTTCAACTACGCACAGGGCCTTGTGAAAAGCCCCGACCACGAGCATGGAAATCGTGGATCAGCGGAAATGAGGAGGAACGGGGCAGCGACCAGGAAAGGAACCACGTCTGCCTCATGGCACATGCGATTCCACAAGTCGCACTCAAATCCCTGAAATTAGCCTCCCACTCGCATCGGTCATCCTCCAGTTCTGGTAGCTCTGGTCACGTTCGATGGCGAGGTAGAGTTTGACGTGCGTGGTCGACCACCGTGTTGTGTTGTTCATGGAGTCGCCCGCCTCATGTGACGTCAAAGTGAAGCGACCATCAGGACGGCCACGGGTTCCACTTTCCATCTCCTGTGATGCCAGCGAAGAGGCGGGTCAGCAGGTATCACATCAGCATACATCGACTTCCACAATGACGCCAAGTGCTGGCTCAGCAAAGAGCTGAATGTTGACCTTGTATCCGACTCCTTCGCTGCCTACATCAGATTTACAGACGATCCACATATGCCACCCAAAGTACTCATCACCACCACATCGAAAGCAATGCATGATCTCTGCGATGAGCCTGTTGGCGCGTTTCCTTGAGTATGTGCAGAGGAAGAAAGGAAAGGGGTACGAAGTGGGGGGGAGGGGGTACAAGCATTTGGTGATTGTGAATGACGACATCAAAAAGCCAGGTGAGTGCTCTCCAGGCTGCACAGGTACTTGCATGTACTGACACAGCACTACCCCAGCTACCCAGCAGATGATTGCAATGCATTAGTTAGCCTTGGAAGACGGCTACCGGATGGAATTTTACTGGCTTGTAATACTCCCTGATAGATTGAACACAAAGTACTCCGGACAATTTGGAAAATCGGAAAGCTGCCGCCCGAGGATCTAATGCTCCTGTAGTAGTACGCGTACTACTGCACAGTTGCATCAATCCCATCTGTTGGAACACCTCGATTGCATATCAAGACTTGAGTCTGAGCATACTCACATATCTCCTCATACCTATACTGGGAGTAAAAAGGATATATGCATATCGCCCAAGCAAGTCTCCCGGCTGCTCGTGTTTCTGTTTTCTTGGGGCACAGTCTTTGCAATTGAAGCTGAATGAAGCATGCTTGTATCGCTATAGGTAAACACAATCATGGTCTTTCTGATCTTGTACTACGTAATTCCAACAAGAGTAGCAAACACATTGAGAACCACTTTTCCTTAGAGCAATTGATGCGGCCCATTTCTAGCTCTTGTGGGTGAGAAAAGTGTGTCACTTCGAAGTCTGATGGGCCAGGCCTGGAGGCATAGTAGGTTTCGAATTCCGTAGCCCAGCCAGAAGCAATGCGACCCTACACCAGGTGATTACAATTCAGTTACAGCCTTGAATTTGATGAGGGTGTACCTGTTTTTGTGGTGGGTTCCTCTAAAAATGTAGGGGGATCAGAGCAATCGGCCATGCATCAGCGGAAACAAAACGGAATACTCATGACATTGCAATGGCTCGACCAAGAGGTCCATGTTGTCCACTTGTGGGATGCAGTGAACCTTCATGGACGCGAGTGCGCTACATTGGTCAATCAATACCTTGAATAAAGCAGGGACAGGAAAAAAACCGGAGCGGAAGCAGAAACGGGGAACTAGGATTACAGGGACGATGGAGCAGATGCAGGGACAAGTAGGTAAAGGGAACTAGGTCGGAAGAGGACAAGTAAGGGTTGGAGGTGGACTTAACTAATGTTAAGTCCGGAGCGATGTCCAGGACCGGAGGAAGCGGGACCAGAGGAAGTGCAAGAGCGGAGGGAGTGCACAGGTGGAGGAAGGGCAGAGTAGCCGGAGGAAGGTCTGGAGTTGGACATGGAAATGTCCAAGGCCATTGGTTGACCTATCAGAGGGAGTGGAGCGGAACAGGAGCAGACCTGAGCCGGAGTTGGATGTACCAGCCGGAGTTGGGCTAGGTCGCAGACCAGACAAAGGGAGTGGCCGGACTGAAACCGGAGTAGCGACTAATGGTAGGTACAGGTCCGACATGGAGGAGTTAGACCGTGGATCTGTCTAGAGGAAGACAGGGGTTAGTCTTGAGGTGGAGATGGACGTAGTGACCGGAGTTGAGCTGGAGTGCAGCTATGGGGCTGGAGATGGCCGGACTAGATCCGGAGTTGCGTCTATGCCTAAGGAGTGGTCAGGCGGGCCAGGGTTAGACCGGAGTTGCGACTGGGAAACGTATGGATATGACAGATACCAAGCAGGGCTTGATCTGATTTCGTCCCAGCAGCTTCCTCGCGCCTCTACCCCCACCAATGTGGACTCAACCTTGACTACCAAAGGAAAGGCAACGCTCAAACGACTTCGCCACCACTTCCAAAATGTTTTTTCCAAGGTATGTCGGTGCCGTAAATGCAATCTCTATCGGTTTGATGAACAGGGAGCACCACAGCAAGATGAGCCGAATGACCCTGTTCCAGGACAAACAGAAGCACTGCCTGTGCAGTCTGCCCATGGTCCTCTCATAACAAGTCCTACTCTCAATCCATTCCAGGGAAAGGGGTTGTTGTCACGACCATGTCCACTTCCGGTCGCTCTCCCGGTTACTCTGGCTTCATCGCAGCTATACAGCTCGATCCCGGCCCTTGCGCTTCATCCCCGGTTCCGGACTACGCTTGCGCACATAGTATCTATTAAGTCCGTACTTGACCCTATCCGTTTCTCCAATCCGGTTTAGTTCCACTTACCGCATTGTTCCTGCACCCGTTCCATCGCCCCTGTATACTTCCAGATCCCCATGTCTGCTTCAAGCCTGGCTCCCCATTTATTTTCCTCCCCATTTATTTTCCTGTCCCTGTTTATTTTCCTGTCCCCGTTTATTTTCCTGTCTCCGTTTATTTTACCGACCTATTCCTTTCACTCTCATTCCCTTGTTCCGGCTTTTGGTTGCTTACTTGTCACCGTATATACTCAGGTTACTTCCGTCTCCATATATAAAGTACTGTACTCAGTCTTGTATCTTCAGTCTGAAATCAACTAAGTCACCCACTCCATATCTCTCGTCCCTGCTCTCTTGACCGGAATCCATGCAAGGGGTCAATGCTTGACTTCTGTCGTTGTACCCAATCGGTCTATCCTGCCCCCTGAGCAATACCTGGCCTAGGCCAATCTCTGCCCCTCCCTTGTTCAAGACCTTAACCGGATTTCGTCCAGACTTTGTCCGGAGTGGACCCAGATTTGACAGTATTTCAGACTTGCACCTTGTGTGGGTTCTCAAAACATTACTAGTACGCCCTCTTAGAAAAAACCCCTATTATGACCATGACTACCCGTGCTCGCGCTCGTACTGAGGCAGCACTTGCTGAAGAAGCAGGAGCAGTCGACAATCTTCGTCTCTCTGCCGCTCAACAGGCTATGTCTAGTCGTAGGCAACCTCCGGTTTCGGTAAGCCAGTTTCAGAGCTTCACAGCTTGCTCCCCCAGACCAGTGTCGTCGACTCCACGTCGCGATGCCGCATCGCAGAGCCTTCATGGCTCTGCAGACCCTGTTCACCAAGGATCCGTTCCCGGTGATAGGTTCCCCTACCACCTTGACCCCAGCCCCGGATCGTCGCGAGCCCGGCCGTTACCAGTGGTTCGGCCCCGAAGACGATGGTCCCAGTAATGACCCAGATGACCCCAGCAATGACGGTGATGATGATGACAATGACAAAGAGTTCCTTGACGCTACAGAAGAACTAGATGCTAATCTAGCGGTCTTCCATAACCTCGCCCTCACTGTCAACTGCCTCTCCCGCTCCTCTTGCCGGACCAATGAGTCCTCTTCTTCACGTGCCAAAGTCCGAGACCCGGACACCTTCAATGGCACTGACCCCAAGAAACTCCGGACCTTTCTGGTCCAATGTGAACTTTGTTTTCAAGATCGCGCAAAAGCTTTCCATCTGGACCGCACTAAAATAACTTTCACCCAGTCATACCTAAAAGGTATGGCATTAGAGTGGTTCGAACCGGACCTTCTCGAGTCCGCCGATCCAACTAACCGTCCCCGCTGGATGGACAACTGGATCGCCTTCGTCGTGGAGCTCCAGTCCACCTTTGGACCGCACAACCCGGTCGCTGATGCGGAGCATCAGCTTGACCTCCTTCAGATGAAGGATAGCCACCGTGTCATGTGGTACATTGTCGACTTCAACCAGCTGGCCTCTCAGATCAGGGGCTACGGTGACGGCGCACTCCGACAGTACTTCTACTCCAGTCTACCCGACTGGATCAAGGACGAGCTTTCCCGGATAGGGAAGCCTTGGACGTTGGATGGTACCCGCGCCCTGGCGCAGGAGATCGACGCGCGCTATTGGGAGCATAAGGACGAAATCTCCCGGACCTCTAAAAGTCAGTTGTCCACCCCTGCTACCAAGTCCCCCAACTCTGGGGGCAACTCGACTAAATCCGGTCAGGAGAAATCCAAGACCGGTAGCAACGCCTTGTCCGGTTCCTCCAAACCGGCCAACAAACCTACCACATCCGGTCCCTCTAAACCGGACCTGACCGACAAGCTCGGGAAGGATGGTAAGCTCACCGCCAATGAGCATAAGCAGGGACTCGACAATAACCTTTGCATGTTTTGCGGGGGTGCTGGCCACTTTGCTGACAAGTGCCAGAAGAAGTCGAAAAAAGCCAAAGCTCGTGCTGCGGCAGCCTCTGAGTCCGCGAAATCGGACTCAAACTCAGGTGCTACTCCCGAGTCAAAAAAAGAGTAAGCAGTTCCCGGACCTCCGCACCACCGGTGAGCTGCGTTGACTCAGGTAGTGCGCCTACGGAGGCTCGCCTCAACGCATCCGCTCTTTCAGATCTGAATTCCCTTACTCCATCTGTTTCTTTATTAGCTTACGATTTATCGAAAATCCGCGCGCTCGTGGACTCTGGTTCCACTCACTGCTTTGTAGATTTACAGTACGCGCACAAAAACAAATTTGTCACATATTCCGTACCCCCAATTGTACTCCGGCTCTTCGATGGTACATCCAACTTTACGATTACCCAAGCAGTTGATTTATAAATCCTGTTCCCTGCATCCAGTGATGTCACCCCTATGATATTTTATCTCACTCTGCTTGATTCAGAATGCAAACTAGTCCTTGGACACAACTGGCTCACCCGCTTCAATCCGTTGATTGACTGGGTATTGGGCAGTATCAAATTCCGGACTACTGCAGGACGTCTGCTTGCGCCCCCGTTGACTCTGTCTCCGGTCCAGCCTGGAAAACTTGAACCTGGTCTCTCTGACCGGACTACCCCTGGCTTCACGCCATCTGTCGACATACCGGCTTGTGCCCCTCCTCACATCTCTCTGGTCAATGCTGTCGTGTTCAATCGCACATGTAAGTTAGAGGGATCCGTCCGGTTCCTACTTCAGCTTCTCCCTTCGGAAGAAGCAAAAGCCCGGTCTTCGTCTGGTTCATCCTCTTCAGAATTTACTAGCGTCCCTCTGGAGTACCGCGACTATGCAGACGTCTTCAGTAAAGCAAAAGCCTCTGAGCTCCCACCCCATCGCGACTATGACCTGAAGATTGATCTTGAAGAAGGAGCATCTCCACCCCTGGGAACACTCTACTCGTTGTCTCCGGTCGAGCTTTCCGCTCTCCGGACTTTCATCGACGAAAACCTCGCTACAGGTTTCATACGACCTACTGCCTCTTCCCACGCTGCTCCGGTCCTCTTCGTAAAAAAGAAGGACGGCTCCCTTCGACTCTGTGTCGACTTCCGGGGCCTCAACAAAGTCAGTAAGAAGGATCGCTACCCGCTCCCTCTCATCTCCGACCTCCTGGATTCTCCCAGCCGTGCTACGATCTACTCTAAGATCGACCTCCGGCACGCATATCACCTAGTCCGGATTGCTCCAGGCGACGAGTGGAAGACTGCCTTCTGCACACGATATGGATCCTATGAATGGTTGGTAATGCCTTTCGGCCTGACCAATGCCCCTGCAGCTTTCCAGCGGTTTGTTAATACTATATTCACCGACATGCTCGACGTCTGTGTCGTCGTCTATCTTGACGACATTCTCATCTACTCCGAGGACATGGACTCGCACCACAAACATGTCCGGGAGGTTCTCCGACGTCTCTGGTTGCATAAGCTGTTTGCCAAACCGGAGAAATGCGAGTTCCACTCGGACTCGGTTGAATATCTTGGATATCGCCTCTCCCCTGATGGTTTGACCATGTCCCCGGATAAGATCACTATGATCTGCGATTGGCCTGAGCCTCGAAAGGTAAAGGACATCCAGTCCTTCCTCGGATTCGCGAACTTTTACCGCCGGTTTATTTTTAACTACTCCGACATTGTAGTACCCCTGACCCGGCTCACCCGGAAGGACGCCCCTTGGAATTTTTCTGAGGAGTGCCGTCGCTCCTTTAACATGCTCAAGTGGGCCTTCACCACTGTGCCAGTCCTCACACATTTCGTTCCAGACTCTCCAATTACCATGGAGACCGATGCTTCCGACTATGCTGTCGCCGGTATACTCTCCATTACCTGCACCGATGGTGAACTATGTCCGGTCGCATTCTACTCCTGGACCTTAACAGCCCTGGAGCTGAACTATGACATGCACGACAAGGAACTGCTGGCGATCTTTGAGGCATTCCGGTCGTGGTGCCACTATCTGGAGGGCTCTGCTACTCTGGTCGACGTTGTCACCGACCACAAAAACCTGGAATACTTTTCCACATCAAAAGTTCTTACACGCCGGCAAGCCCGGTGGTCGGAATTCTTGTCCCAGTTCCACTTAGTTATTCGTTTTCGCCCCAGTAAGCTCGGTGCTAAGCCGGACACCCTGACTCGACAATGGGACGTCTACCCCAAGGAGGGGGATAGCAGCTATGCCCGGGTTAACCCCCACAATCTCCGGCCGGTGTTCACCCAAGAGCAACTAGCTCACTCCCTTCACGCTACGTACCTAGAGCTCCCTATCCTAAGGGCAGTTGACATCATGGACGTCGAGACCCTTCACTCAGACATCCTATCCGCCCTCCCCACTGACCCTATTGCCCAAGCTCACCTCTCTGATACTGCCGAGTCGCGGTGGTCAGTAGATGAGTCCGGTCTCCTCTGGCTCCATGGTCGCATCTACGTACCAGACTCAAAGGACCTTCACCTCAGAGTTCTCCGGTATAAGCACGACCACCCCACCTCTGGGCACTTTGGACAGAATCGCACCCTGGAGCTCATCTGTCGCGACTATGCCTGGCCAGGCCTCCGGTCGTTTGTTACAAACTATGTCCGGACCTGCACGACCTGTGCCTGAGCTAAAGCACCGCACCATCGTCCCTATGGGTTGCTTAAACAGCTCCCCATCCCGGAGAAGCTCTGGAATTCCATCTCCATGGATTTTATAGAGCAACTCCCCGCATCTTCCGGCTTCACAGCCATCCTAGTTGTCGTAGACTGGCTCTCAAAGCAATCCATCTTCATTCCAACTCACGATACCATCACCAGCCCGGAACTCGCGAAACTATTCCTACTCCACATGTTCTCCAAACACGGAGTCCCCGCCCATGTCACCTCTGACCGAGGTACTGAGTTCGTATCCCACTTCTTCCGGTCACTTGGAAAGGCACTCGACATGCGCCTACACTTCACTTCCGGCTATCACCTGGAAGGCGATGGCCAAACCGAGCGATCCAACCAAACACTCGAACAGTACCTCCGGTGTTACTGCAATTACCAGCAGGACAACTGGGCAGATCTCTTACCGCTGTAGGGGGGGGTTGGGTGTTGCTGCTGCCTCAGGTGAGGCACGCTCGACCCAGGGGCTTCTGGAGGTCTGGCAGAGCTCCCAGGGACTGGGGAAACTAGAGGAAGTAGGGAGAGTAGAGGTGTTCAGTCACTCCAGGACTGAGATCAAACATATACAGAGGAAAGAGGGAAGTTGCTTAGTAAGCTAAGTACAAGCCTACATAGCTAAGGTAAGAGTCCAGTATCAGTACTACCAATTCTACACCTAGAGACAGGACTGTCTCTACACCGCTTGCAGAGTTCGCGTACAATAATGCACCTAGTGCAACTACTGGAGTTTCTCCCTTCTTCGCAAATAAAGGTTATCACCCTAATATCTCAGTACACCCGGAACGTGATATGACCTCCACCCAGGCCCGCGAATATGCAGTTGACCTAGACTCACTGCACAGTTACCTCCGTGAAGAGATGGCCAATGCTCAGATCTGCTATCAAGGTCCGGCAGATGCCAAGCGTACTCCGGCACCAGACTTCAAGGTTGGCGACCAAGCATATGTAAAAGCAAAATATTTCCGTTCCACACGACCATCCAAAAAACTATCAGAAAAGAATCTAGGGCCATATATGATTATAGCCCAAGTGGGTTCACTCTCTTTCACTCTCCGTCTTCCGGATTCCATGCGTGCAGTTCATCCGGTCTTCCACGTCTCACAGCTAGAACCAGCCATGCCCAACTCCATCCCCAACCAGACCCAACCACTGCCCCCGCCAGTCGAAGTTGACGGCGAGCCGGAGTTCGAGATCTCCAAGATTCTTGACTCCAAGATCAACCGTTGACGCAAAACTTGCAAACTCCTGTACTTGGTCCAGTGGACCGGTTATGAAGGTACTGACGAGGAAACCTCGTGGCTACTCGCCACTGAGCTTGGTAACGCAGTAGAACTCCTAGGCAAATATCACTCCCGGTACCCTGACAAAGCCGGCCCTTTGGCCTCTATCTAGTCCGGTAGTATTCCCGGTATCTCTTTCTCGTGTCCGAAAACTGTTTCTCGCTATTCTGTTTGTCTCCCGCCCTGTCTCTTGTTCCCTTCTCTCAGTTCACTGTCTTGCTCGCTCTGTTTCGTTTCCTAGACACTTTTCTTTTATAAACATTTAAAATTAAAAGTACACTAAAAGTTTACAGTAAAAGAAAATTGTCTGGACCGGACTCATGCGTCCTCCAAGGCATGCGCCTTGTTGTCCTCGCGAAGCCTGGTCACTTCCCCTTCGACCTCCTCCTGGTTGACCTCCTCTCCGTCTGTTGACTCCACTCCGGCATCTCCGGTCTCCTCGAATCCGAACAGGGCACACTCATCCACAAGTGTGCCCAGCGACTGTCCGGATGCAGAAACCGCCGCCGCCATGTACCACTGCGCCGATGCGAGGTTCTCTACTGCCTCGATCAGTCGGTCCATACGCTCGATGAGCATGGACCCGGACCCGGATGGACCTGCGACGATCTCCACATCGCTGTCGATCTTGGCGACCAACTTCTTGGCGCGTTTCTTCTTCTTGCCGGCTCTGGGAGACGTCGCTGCCACCTTCCCCTTCCCCGACCCGGACCCGCTCCCTTCTACCTCCGGCCACTCGCACTTCTCCTTCATCAACACGCAGCGTATGCATGTGCGCTGTCGGGGGTTTTCGGCATCCCTGTCAAGTCCGGGTCTACTCCGGTAGGGGGTCCGGTCAAGTCCGGACGAAAGCGGACAAAGGAGGAGGGCAGATGATGGACAAGAGATTAGTCCGGCCGGAGTTGGTGACCGATTGGGTTCAACGACTAAGGACAACGAGCGTTGACCCCTTGCGTAGGTTCCGGTCAAGGGAAGGAGACGGAGACGGAGATGGACGAGAACAGGAGTAGTGACTTATGTTGATTTCAGACTGAGGTCTACAAGGTAAACTAGAGGGTACTTATACTAAGTAGAAACTAGGGTTGAGTACATACGGTGACAAGTAAACAACCTAATAGCAGACAAGGGATGACCGGAGTTAGGACTAGGTCAGGTCCGGTGAAAATAAAGTCAGGTCCGGGTAAAATAAATCAGGTCCGGTGAAAATGCTACAAGGTATAGGATATATCGAGTTCATGGAGAACTCACGTCAAGGCAGGGTAGACGGCGAGGTGTAGTAAGAGCGAATGGAGTATAGACCAAGGGTCGTAGTTAGCAGAAGGTTATCTGCGCGACCGTGACCGGAGTAACTGAGAACGACCGGAGTTGAGCTATGGGGCTGCAATGCGACCGGAGTAACCGGATAGGATCCGGAGTTGGACATGGTTGTAACAGTATCCCCCTTTTAGGGGCCGAACCCATGAGGCCCCAACGAGGCTGACGTGTGGTCGCCTAAGACAATGCGGAGTCCGGAGTGAATGTCTGAGTACGAATTCTGGATCTATAAAGCTCAGACTGGTTTTGCCTTTACCCCCAATTTACTGCTATCTGAAAATGTCTGCCATTGCCAAGTCCGTCAGCCCCGCCGCCCCTGCTGCCACTGAGTCCAAGGATTGGACGAAGGCCCCAACACCGGAGTTACAGTCCGGTAGCGAGGACGAGTCTGACGTTCTCGACGCCAAGGGGAAGGAGTGCCGTCATCGCAAGCAAGTGAAGAGGGAGGAGAAGCAACGCAGGGAAGAGGCGGAGAGACGAGCACGTGAGGAGGCGGAGGCGAGAGCACAAGAGGAGGCGGAGCGCAGAGCAAGGGAGGAGGCAGAACACCAAGTGCGGGAGCAGGCGGAGAAGGACAGGGTGGAGGTGCAACGGAGGGCTGCAGAGGTCGCCGTGAGGCAGAGAGCGATGGCGCAGGAGGCGTCGAAGAAGAGGATGAGGGAGGAGCCGGAGGCAGGTCCGAGTGGTGACCGGAGTGAGGAAGTCCGGTAAGTAGTCTTTATCTTCTTTTATGATTTTTCATTAATTTCCTGGCAGGTGCGTTCATTGTGCCAAGCACAAGGCCAAGTGCAAGCGGGACCCTGAAAAGCCCAAGCAGCATGCGTGCATGAAGTGCACCGGGCTCAAGGAGCGGTGCGAGTGGCCGGAGGTGGGAGGTCCAGGTCCGGTAGTGGACAAAGGGAAGGGCAAGGCGAAGGAGAAGGAGGTGGTGACGTCACCGCGAGGAGGCGAGAAGCACAAGAAAAAGAAGACAGCGGCAAAGGTGGTCGACGACAACAACGACATCGTCGAAGTGCCGGGGCCGTCTGGGAAACGGCCCGGGTTTGATCCCGCGCCGTTCTTGGAACGGCTGGACCGGTTGACCGGAGTGGTGGAGGAGATGACCGGTCAGCTGCGCCGGGTCGCGGATGCCACCCGTTCGGTGGCCAGAGGGAACGAGCGGCTGACGGCGGGCCTTGAGACTTTTCTCGAGGAGTGCCAGTTTTTTACAGCGCCTTGGGACGAGGATGAGGAGTCGGAGGACAGCGAGCCGGAGGTCGAGCCGGAGGAGGTCAAACAGGAGGTCCAGGGGCTCCAAGAGGAGCAGGAGAACCCTGGCAGCGCTGTGCCGGAGTAAGTGGTCCAGTCCGGACTTTGTAAATAGAAAGTGTAATTAGTTTGACTTTTTGTTTATAAAGAAAAGTGACCTGAGTTTAGTGAGTGATATTACAAGATAAAGTGAAACAGAGAGGTGAAACAGAGAGTGAAACAGATAAGAGAGACGGAGAGCGAGAGTACTATTACATGGACGCGAGTGGTCCGGGTTTGTCCAGGTACCGGACATGATAGTCTTCTAACAGTTCCGTTGCGTTGCCTAGTTCAGTGGCGAGAAGTGTTTCTTCGTCAGTCCCCTCATAACCGGACCATCGTACCAAGTAAAGCAACTTGCACGTTCTGCGTCGACGGTCAACCTTGGAGTCGAGGATCTCAGAGATCTTGAACTCTGGTTCACCATCAACTTCCACCGGTGGCGGAGGAGGTTGTATCCGGTCCGGTATGGTGTTGGGTATGGCTGGTTCGAGTTGGGAGACATGGAAGACGGGATGAACAGCGCGCATGGAATCTGGAAGGCGTAGCGTAAAAGAGAGAGAGCTACTTGTGCTATGATAGTGTAGGGCCCAAGATTCTTTTCTGATAGCTTTTTGGATGGTCGAGTAGACCGGAAGTACTTGGCTTTAACATATACTTGATCCCCTACTTTGAAGTCCGGTGCCGGAGTGCGTTTGGCGTCAGCCGGACCTTGGTAGCGAAGTTGCGCATTGGCCATTTCTTCTCGAAGGTATTGGTGCAGCGACTCGAGGTTGACTGCGTAGTC